>JAQIXS010000952.1:0-36110 GCA_034700785.1 Rossiulus vilnensis | reverse complement strand
CGCGAAATTTTTTTAAAAAATACTACGTTTACGCATGAATAGGTTTGGATTGAGTAGTTAATGAAGGCATTTTTTTTGCATAGTTAAAATTTTTTATCGGCTTTCGAAATTGGTACTACCGCATTGCCACTTGAAAACGTATCCAGACATTGCGTCGATCTCTTTCCAACAACCTCATTTTCCTTCTTCGGAAATTAATTTAATCCGAAACAGAGCGACTGGACACCTTTAAAGTTTTTAATCGGCGAAGCGACCAACATATGAATACTTTCCCAGTGAACTATGCACACACATATATATTAAAAACTGTTGTGAAAAATTAAACTTAGCATGATCAAGGACAGATGTGAAGGAACCTAGATGTAGGCCTATGTGTGGTTGTAAAATACCTTTTATTTTATTGTAGCTAACCTTTTTTAAATATTTAGGACAAAGCTGACGTAGTTTTAGGTGCAGATGATGCATGATCTTGCGCGTGGTGGTAGGTTTTAAAAAACTGTCAACATTTTTTCACTACTCGTATGTTGGAAACCCACAACTCGGTAATACGAATGCATGCTTATCTGAAGCTTTAGCAGTGTTTTTGGAAAAGTAGTTGTCGAATAACATTTTATTAGCAACACTCGAATTTGTCGACCTATTACTGTTGAAGTGTGTGGGTGATGATTGAAGTGTAGGTTTGCTGAAAGCCTAGGTCTTCGAGGCTAGAATGTTTTCTTGGTAGAAAGTCACCTTGAGGACATCATTTTCACTGTACATGTGTATGTATGCGGCTTAGACTTAAGTTCTAGGTATGATTAGTTCGCAGCTAGAAGCTCACACATCATAAACCGTATAATGCAAAATTGACAAACTAATTTATGTACGTCCATGGGCAAGGTTGTCTGCTCATGCACTAAATAAACGTCAGCCAAATTTTGTTTTTGGGTGAAACTTGTAGACGTTAATCACTTTAAATATCAATACTTGCAACATTTTAAACTTTCTTCGTTATTGCTGGTTGTAGATAAATATACAGTACATGTAATTTCAACTAACACATTGAAAATTACAATTGAAATGCAATTCAGCCTACAAATTAACATCATGTGAAGGCCCGAAACAAGCCTTCACAATGATGGCGCCTTAAACATTTTTGTTTGTGTCGGATTTATGCCAGGTAGTCCGTATCGACTTCCGGTACAGCTGTGCGAATCTGTTTTGCTGGGTTAGATAGCTCGCTCAGTCAATGACCCTGGCCTCCTGCGCGCATACAAGCACTGCTTTTGCATAAGCATCTATGGTTGACTGGCTCATATTGCGACTGTGGGGTAGCTCAATGTAGCTGCTTCTCTATTCTGGGAATGGGAGTGTTCAGTTTATACCATTTGAATAGGTCTTCAGCGTTTTATGCCCGATCGATTGATTGCTTGGTATAATAGGCCTTTTTTTTTCCTATTCGGACAACCTACATGTGCATGTGGAATGCAGGCCAGATTTACAAATTTGATCTGCATATCTGATTTTCAAAGATCACATTTGCCTGGTTGTGATATAAATATGCTGATGCTATAACAATATCTAGCATGTAGATATTTTAGATCCTTTAGGAGATCCTGAAATAGTAAATTTTTGGACTACATAGGCTTATCCACGCTACATAGAGAATTGTGAGAAAAGAATCCTATTTACAGTTTTTTCCCAAAATGTTTCCAATTTACCAAGCCTATGGTTGGTAAAATTAACCGAACCAAATCGTCTACGTAAAAAAACTAGATAGGCCTATGTGAGGCATGCTAGTGGGACTAGACAAGTCTGGTTGGCAGATCAGATTATCTACACATTTGGACTGTCTAATTAGGTATCCTGCCTATTTCTTTAAAGGACATGCGTGAACTCAAAATGTAATATGTGACTGAAAAACTGCCAGAAAATCTGCTTGTATGAAAGCCTACTGCGAACGAAATGAAACGCGCTTAATCACATGTGGTCTTCATATCAATTTAAGTTTTAAAAAAAGTAAACAATGAAACATTAAAGCTGAAATGATTTTCTTGTAATTTCTCTAAGTATACAAAATTCGTTTCAATAACTTGAACAATAGTCATTAGATGATTTAACAGGTTTGAACCCATTTTGACACTTAAATATGTGGTTATAGGCTATATTCCTTCTGTTTTCTGGAAATTCATAACTTTTTTTCTTCTTTGTTTTCCCAGGTTGCGTTGAATGGGTTGGAAATACTGATCCATTTTGTCGACAAATTGGGAGAAGAGTTCCGGCCATATATATCTACAGGTAAAACTATACATACAGCTGTGGTTCACAGCTGGCACCAAACTTCTCATGTTTGCTGTAATGTGGTGTGCTGTTACTAAGCGTCTCATGTTTACTTTCACATGCATACTATATAATCTTTACATTAATTCTGCGATTTCTATGAACTCGAATATTGGATGGTTACTAATAACTTTTCATTGTTATTTAGCCTCTGATTAATAATAATGTGAGCATTCTGTGTGAAATTAGGATTCTCCCATGAAAAAAAAAACACGTTGTCTTCAAAATACATCAAATGCACAATAAAAATGCAAACGTTTTTTTTTTATGACCCCAAAGCCCTCAGCGCCACTCGTTCATTCTTATGAGATTCAAAAACATTTGTGAGCCTAAATTGGAATATCTGGCTACGCATGAACATGAAATTGGGGCAACCCAGAAAGCAAGCAAAGTGTTGTTTTGTCATATTTTCAAATACATTTTATTGAAACTGTTTTTTATTAATATCTTAATTGCATAAACTGTATGCCTATGAAAAGTATGCTCATCATATTTATTTGATAATGTTAGCAGTTTGTTTTATTTGTTTGTGATTAATTTGCCGGAATATTGCTTTATACACTATACGTGGACAGCACACGCCTATACAGTAAAATTGATGATGGAATTTTGCAGTCCATCCTAATCTGAAATGTAATCAGTATAAATCGATTGATGATTAATCTTTCTGTGTTTTGTTTATTTGCAGTCTTACAATCAACTGTAGACCGGTTAGGGGATAACAAAGATCAGGTTAGTGAAAGTGCAAACGCAAAAAAAAATTGCCTTTTATAGTAGCCTAGGCCTACCTTTAATGCGTAGATGTAGGTTAAAATGATTCGCAAAACCGGCTGGAGAAAGGTGCGGTTCGCCTTTGTAAATTATGCCAATGAGCATTCCTTTCCCGGGCTGATGTTGCCATCTAGTGTTGATGAAGTAAATTAAATTTATTATTTACTTGGTTTACTGTCATGCAAAAATTGAAATATTGTTTTGCGGAAAGCAGGGGTTGAATTTATTTACAGTAGCTGTCTGTTACTGTCTTGGTTTGATTTTAGAGAAATTCAAGCATGCAAAATGAATGTATATTTTGTTTTATGTTTAAGATTTCATGCCTGTATTTCGGGTGTAAAAATTAATATGATCATTGGATATTTTTATAGGTTAGGGATGAAGCTCAAAGTTTAATTCAGAAGTTAATGACTCAAGTGGTCACGCCACAAGTAAGTATGAATAAAATATGTTTAGGTTCCTTCTGGATGAGTTTGTATGTAAAGTTTGCTTAGGTTCATTGAGTCTGAGCACAGCAATTTAAAAAAACTTAAATATGTTTTATAATTTGAAAATGTATTATTAAGGATGTTTAAAAAAAATGATATCTGTAAAATGAAAAATAAAATTCTCGCTTATACAGGGTAATCAGTGTGTTGATAAAAGTTAACCATTTTGTTTGTCTGATTGGAAATTATTTCAAATAAGAAAGGAATAACTGGCTATTTTTTACTGACTCAATGAGCAAATCAACATAATCGTGTAACCTAGCATTACTTTTTCGTGTTGCTCAATTTTTCTAATGTATGTTTTGCTTTCAGGCTATTTTTGATAAAATACCTTCAGCATTTTCTCATAAAAATGGACGAGTGCGACAGGAAATTTTGGTTACACTTCAAAAAATTTTGCAACAGTATGTACCAATTAAACAAGTTGAACGTCGCTATATTTTAATTTACTGCATGAAAATAACGTCTCATCATAAACCAAGCAGCATTTATAGTTTTCAAACTATTTAATGAATTTAAAAAAAAATTCACTCGATGTGGGCCTCTTTATGATGCAGATTTTATGGCCATTTGTAAATTTGTTGCCAACTTACAAACTTGGGAATTGGATGTAGGTGTATGTTTCTCTAGCAATGCATTCCATCCTACTTAAGCTGAGCTTAACTTATCTGATCTGATGCTCAGTGGACAAAGGGGACCTAATTGTTTGAACTATAGTTTATGATCGACATTTACCTAAAACGTGATTGTTTTTACAAATTAACAATTATGCACATGTATCCGTATGTTATGAATAAAGTAGCATGGCCATTTAACCTTGTGCATTATAATTTATATTTTATTATCTATGATAAGTTCAAAGACAGATACCATAATTTAAATTTAGTTGACATTTGATTTGTTATTATTATTATTTTTTTGAAAAGTCCCAAAGTTTTTATTTTTTCCTGTAAATTAACAGACAAAGGTAAAAAAACTACATGTATAGTTGTTTATGCGTCACTTATCCATCATATTAAAACGTTGATAAAATTGTTTTATCTTTTCGTTTAATGCAAATTGCACGATTTGATCAGAGACTTAAATATCAAAGTTATTGAATACTGATGAGGAATCATAATTGAAAATGGACAGAATTACTTTGAAATGAAAACTGTGTTTTGTGTATCTTCATCTAGTTTCCATGAGATTTGCTAATGATTTTGTTTCTTTAATAGACAAGGATCTCAAGCATTAGCACTTTCCAAATTGGTGCCATATATTGTAAAACTATTGGGTGACCCAACCGCACCGGTATGCAGAGCTGGTCAATGCTTTCATACATTTGAATTTTAAGTAAAGTGCTTCATTACAATTATTATTGTTTTGTAATGTTTAGGTTCGGGATGAAGCTACCAATACAATAGTCGAAATCTATCGTCATGTTGGTGAACGCGTTCGAATTGATCTTGCCAAGAAATATAGCATTCCGCCTGCCAAGTAAGAAATGGTTCTTTTTTTAAAGTTTTTTTTAACTGTAAATTGTTTTACACTCCTAACAAAACATTGCCAGCAGTATATTTAATTTATATTGTACTTTCATTATTGCACTTGATGGCGAGTAGTATCCAAATGCTTGATTAATTTAGTGTAAACGTTTTTCGTCCAAAAGCTAGATTTAAGCTAAATCTAGCAAAGTTTATGGGTGGAAAATTGAAAATTTCTTAAACCTAAACGTTTGTTATCAAAGTAATACAATGCAAGGTAAATATTTCTCTTATTGATATAGAAATTGATTATAGAAATGCTTACTATTGAGCATTAATTTCTGAATTTATGGCCTTGCTAATTCGAAACAGGAAATATAAAAGGAAAATATTTAGGATAAGCTTCTTAATATTCATCTGCCAATTTTAATTTCAGGAACATTGCCTCATGTCATGATTTCTCTGATTTAGTATTTGATTGATTGGCTAAAGCAAATGTCTATGTGATGTTATAAAGCACCCTTGTTTGAAATATGTCAATGAAACAATTAAGTGTTTGAATTGTTTTCTTAGAATAATTGAGAAAGAAATTATCCCTTTGCAATAAAATGGAGTTTTAATGTATGCTTCTAATGGCTCATTGCCTACCATTGTGGTGCAGTTTAGTGCTATTGCATCCGCAATATTTTTGGTTGTTTTTCTAATTCATGTATCTGGTAATTTTTATAGGCTTCACGTCATTCTAGCCAAATTTGATGAAGTCAGAGATTCTGGGCAGCTGAAAGCAACCGCAATCATTAGTGGCACTTCTTCAACAACTAGTTCTTTGGATGGAGGTAAGCAGAATCTATAATTTTGAATTCCAATATTTGTTAGTTATTATCAGTTCCTCATGTGGAAGTGGTCATCATCAGAATTGCTTTTTGTGCAAATAAAAACCAAGTAAAAAATCTTCCATGGGGACCATTTCGTTTGGGTGCATTTATTTTGCACTTTTCAAGTTTGTTAAATTTATTTTCAAGAACAAATCTGGGAGTAATAAAATGGAAATAGAAAGCAGCTGCAGTGATTTCCTTCTTTTCTCTGTTTGGGTTTTGTCAAATTTCAATATTAGCTTTTTCAATTGAAATCTAGTCTTTATAAAAAAATCTGTGATATTGGTAAAGCAGTACATGTATTATGTAAATGTATACATTTATCAGAAACTACTTTCGAAGTTTAAACCAATGATGAACATTGTACATTGTATTATGCATATTCATGTAAGTTATGCCTGTGAAGTTATGAATGACACCTAAACGTGTTGGCTGATAAGATTGTTGAAGAAATAACTTAGTTTTAATCATGAATTATGATACTATTGAAATAAATAGCTGAATGAATGAAATAATTGAGAAAAAGTGCATTTGTTCAAGTTTAAAACAAGAATACAATTCGAAACATTCTTTTTTTAAATTCTAATTTGAAATTTTAATCTAGAGATAGATTAAAAGTGGAGATAGATTAAAAGTGATTATGAAAAAATAGACTATTTTTACTATTGTTAGATATTTTGAACTTTGTTAAGCATTACAATTATCCCTTACTATTAAACTTTACCATTTCATCTGACCATTCAAGTCTATTTGTTTTAAATAGACTCATCTGTACATATTTGATTTAGTTTTGTTTCGATTTGGTCATTTCTCATACTGCTGTCGTAAAAGCAACCCATACCAAATTTTAAATGGTGCGGTTGTCTACTAACGTTTGAATTATGGGAATGAAAGTGTATTAATCTAATGCCAGTATCCTTAATCGCATTGTTAGAATTACCTCAATCTGTTATTGATTTCAGTCAATCGTAACATTGATTAGTTGAACAACATGACTGTTTTTAAACTTAGGTTAGAAATAGGGTCTACAAATAAATTATTTGGCAGATGACAGGCATTTAATTGTCAGTTTTATGCCCGAAATGTAACAATTTGACAAAACTAGCAAATTTTCTGAATTCAGTTGTTGATCTAATTACGATAAATTCGTGTTCCTTAATTCATAAATGATATGCTCTAATAAATGCAGTGCAGATTGAAAGCAAAATAGCTATTGCAGCCAGTTACATTTCAAACTTATTTGTGGTCCATAATTTGTTAATATTTCGGAAGTTCTTTCGTTTCTAAGATTAATCGTTACATTTATTAGCAATATAAGATACGCTAAAAGCAAACAGAAGGAATTGAGTTGTTAATGGCACGGTCTATATTGTTATCAAATTTAAGCTAAGATCCAGCGCAAGGTAAATAGTATTTGCACGGTTCCAAATCAATTCGGATCAAAAAGGCTGCATGTAATGTATTTCCATGATATGCTTTTTGTTGATATGGTTCTAAAGAAAATGTCCCATTAAAGGTCATTCGGTGAAATTTTGTAGAGAAATCTTAGCTACAGTTCTGCAACCTTGATGTTTATCTTTCTTAAATACAATACGAGTGTGACAAATGCACCAGTATTAATATTAGCCGTTAAATTCAAGCAAGACACGATTCACTATGCCACGTATTCCATTGCAATAAATTGTTCAAACGTGTTAAACATATAAAATAATATATACCATGCTTACAACGTGTTAAGAATTTGTAAAATCAATTTACAGTTTAAAACTAAAAAAAATTATACATTATAACCTGTACTATCATCATCGTTACATCGTTCGCGCACCCTCAACAAAGGTGTTATTACTCCAAAGATTAAAAAGCAATATTTGGATTAAGACAAAAACGTCAAGTAAAATATTATGGATTTTATCTGAAGAATAATATCATTCTCAAGTCAAAAAACGATTAAAGTATAGTTTGAACTCAAAGCACTTACGTTTTAACAATGAAATTCATGAGTAGTGTTAAAAGCGTTAAAGAAAAACTTACGTTGCATTTTTTTGAGGTAGTTTGTGATTGAAAATCATGACTCCTCAACCATGCTTCTTGCTTCGTCGATTGATGTATCCATGATAGCCTTGGATTGCCTTTTTAAGCTGGTTTTGTTGTTTGATATGGCTAGGTAAGCAAGGATTAACAGGGCTGTTGTTTGAAAATACTTTATTCTTTCCCTCTCAATTCGGTGGGTTCTGATTTCACACACATTGAAAAGTGAAAAGCGCATTTTCATTCATACCTTCATGATTTTCAAAATTTTCGAATCATTTTAAATTGTATAGGCCCAGCCTGCAACCCGTAATTACGTCTAATTGAATTGAATCGGCGAACAAAAGTAACCAGGCACATATTGATTGCTTTTTTGTTGGTGCGGGTCAAAAAATGTTAATTATCATTTGAAAACAGTTCTCAGTGATGAACGTCATGTATAATAATTCATCGAGGTAAAGGTGAAATGAAAGTTAAAAAAGGCTAGGCAAACTAAGGAGTGGTCAATTCGCCGCAGTGGAACATCACTGTAACAAACGAGGCGCTTACACAGGTGTTTTATTGATGGAAAAACTCTTGTTATATTAAAATTTAACGCTTCCAGCGCAGATTGTGTGCTGAATATACAATGGGAAATTGCTGCCGTCCTTGATTGGTATGTGCACGCAGAGACCAGACGCAAACGCTTGACTGCATGCATGAACCTCTTTCTTGCCAAGTCGGATTTTTTAAAATTTTTATCATGTTTTTCTTTATTGGAATTAGTCAAATATAAAGGACAGACATAAGCATGCTGGTTGCGTTGCTGTTTTTTCTCTCTGATAGTTTGCGTCATGTTATGATTTATTAAGGCTGGCAAGTTGTGACAATATCTGTACCACTTAATATGTTCTTAATTTTGACCATAAATAAAACGTGCAACTAAATCACCACATAAAAAGTCACATATACCCATTAAGGCCCAAAGAGCCTAGTCTGTAAAATCGTGCCCGTATCTGCATGATGTCGATGCACTGTATTGTCGATCATTAGCTAATAGTTTGTCTTGAATGACCTATGAAATACTCGCACTACTAAACACATAAGCGGAGAAACTGCCATTATGCTTCAGATGATGATTAAAATAGAAAGTTCATTTCTGTACGTTTAATCCAATAAAATTACTCGCGATATTGGAAAGCACAAAAACCACGTATTCGTAAGGTCAAAGCACATGAGTTACAAAACGAAAGAAATATAACAAATCTTTGAGCTAATTTATCTGGTATAAAAATAGTAAAACTCAGGATCTATGAATGCATAAATTGTATGTATAACATTTTTATTTATGCGACGTGGATCAGTTTTTTATTTTGAATGTTTTCAAATTAAGCTTATTCGGTCATAAAATGTTCATCTTCCTCCTCCCAGAGGTCAGTTCAACCTCTTGGTTTTCAAGTGATGTTATATGAAAAGTAAATTATGGAGCACGAATAGATAATAAAATTACGGGTGTTACTCATTTATAGAAAACTGTTTATTTTGCTTAAGTTGGGGCGTCGAAACTCCATTTTTACGGTGCATTATCAGTGTTAAAGTATTCAACTATTAACGGTAGATATAGAGCCACCTTACCACACCTTATTTTTTTCTTTTTGATTTATTTACAATGATAAATTGCAGCCGGTATAATGGGAAATTGGGCAACGCTGTGAAATGGAATTTCCAAATATGCTTTGCCACACAGCTGCATAATAAGGGTGGAAAAAAGATGATGTATAAGGGATGGCAAAGGGCACCTATTGTTTACATCGTTGATTATTCTGAAATTGATCAAAAGCATGTAAATTACTGTCTAATAAGGCTAGTCTTTTGTTTGCTTGCTCTTGAATCGACTTTGAACGGCAGATATTGTGAATGGTTCTCACACTTTGAGCCTTTGTTCTGCTCTTCTTCGTAGTTATTTTTACCGTTCATAAATTTTGTTGTTGTTGTTTGCAAAATATGGAGTCAGGACTTCGCATGAAAAGAGAAAACACAACCGTGTAATTATTAAGTTTTAGCGACATGTATTTAATCCCATAATATTATAAAAA
The DNA here is from genome assembly GCA_034700785.1 of Rossiulus vilnensis. Classification (NCBI taxonomy): domain Eukaryota; kingdom Metazoa; phylum Arthropoda; class Diplopoda; order Julida; family Julidae; genus Rossiulus; species Rossiulus vilnensis. The sequence continues at coordinate 26,088 of JAQIXS010000952.1, read as the reverse complement.
AAAATAATAAGAAAATTTCGACGGTGGAGAAATTTTGATAAAAAAAATAGGGGCTACGTTAGGAATAACTGTAATATTGCTTGTAAGTTATGAATTTTAGACCGGTCATGTTGAATGCTCAGGTAAATACATGTATGCGTTTATTGAAAGAACTGACGCGCATATGACATTTACAACCGCATATGGTAATACAACGCGCATATGATAATACAACGATAATTATTAATGAATCAATAAAAAATCCAATGGATAATGAACCGCCTTTGCATTGATAGTAACATATTCCGCTCCCTCGGGGTAACCCATTAAAATGATACATTATTACATTAACATAAGTCCCATATTTCAAGGTGCTTAAATTGAAAAACGCGTATACATGCAGTTGGTGTTATGCGGCAATAAAAAAGCATTGCCCTATTTCTTTAGTTTAAAAACTATACAAACTTCCTTTGTGAGAGTTAGGCAGAGAACGGTGTGAGTGCACCATAAAGTTGTATGCATAATACAGCAGTGAACTTTTGGTAATATTCGTGAGCATGTTTCAAGCAGGAGAAAGGTACCGTTTTTGTCTGGCGCATAGGATGTCAAAAATTCACTTTTCGTTTATGAACGGGTGTTGTCTGGCTTGTGGTTTAGTGTGCACAAACTTGCTGTGTGTAATTTTTGAGAAATAAGATTCGGCACATTTTATTGCACAAAGGCCGTACTAATTGCTGCAAATAAGTATTGTGTACTGTGGGTCAACATTAGAAAATATTGATGAAATAGGCCTAGTTGTTTGATGAGATAGTTGATGAAATAGGCCTAGTTGTTTGATGAGATAGTTGATGAAATAGTTGTTTAATGATATAGTTGTTCATTTTTTTAAATCCTATCCGGGTAATGACACGCATCAACGGGAAAAAAATGTTCGATGACTTTGCCAAGTCTGATAAATAACTACGTTTTTAGTGGTTGTGGAGTGTAGTCAAGACATGTATGATGTATACATCAGATTGCATAGTGATTTTTAGAAAAGGCCATGCATTACCTAATTTGTCAATTTGAGGGAATCCCTGCTGATCTCCAACTAGTGACATTTTGTTTGATTTTTTAAGATTTGCCACTTGTAGCTATAGTAGGCCCACTTAGATGTGGGATTCAACATAAGGTTTACCCTCATTTGAATACAATGGTTTTTAGATTAGCTCAAAGAGCAGTCGAATGCTCTTGGCCTTGGCTCTTCTCCAGCTTTTCCGCAACCTTTTGGCATATCCTTTGCCTGTTCAACTTTGGCAACCACTTTTATACCCTTACTTTCATTTTTTACTCGGTTTTAACAGTAGAGGCGCCCACAACTTTTATCAGTGTCCCACTCACTGTAATAAGTACTTGTAACGATTTTCGCCTTGAGAAGAATAAAATTATCGCCATCCTGTTTTATAAGAACGATTTTTCCCAGAAATTAAAATTTAAGAATAACCTTAGAACAGTCATGCAGGCAACCAAACACATTTTCTGGCATTTCCTTATCGTCCTGCCTGACGCCCTCAGCACTTAAATACTATGCATTCACAAAAAATCCCACTTTGCAAATGTGTATTGTATTATTCACACGTAATTCAAATAAGCTGTGATATTTATTGTACGAAGGAGAAATCCTTTCTTTTTTATATTCATTTTAAGTGGTTAAGAATGTTGATTCAGTAATAGCATTCCTATTTAAAACGTAGCATATTTATTTTAAATTATGCATACATGGATTATTTTACCATTTTAATTGCGCACTTTAGGAAATGAGTGGCTTTGTTTTTCGCTATAAGTTCTGCTAGTACGCATCACATGCATGAGTTTTGCTCTCTTCACCATGTCCTTCTCAACTTTCAGCAACAAGATATGTCGCAACTTAATCTTGTTTAATGATGCATGTACAGTTAAAGAATGATTGTTTATTGATACTCTATTAGCCGTAAAATGTTCCCAACCGATTTCTTTTTTCTTTACTACTGCGAACAGGCCATGCCAAGTACTTGGGAATGCAATAGTCGCTAGTGCAACATTTGCAACGCCCAAATGAATCAATTTTTAAATTACACTGGTACAGATAGTTGTCAGTAATAGCAAATACTCTTATCCCTTGCGGTTTATTTTACATCTATGCGTTATTATGAGCTTTAATACATGTAGATATAATGGATGGAAATTTAGTGTCAACATGTTAATACGCGTTAAACACCCATGCTCCCATAAAATCACGGACGAGAGAAAATGGGAACACCCGTTCTAATAACCATTTTTGTTGTGGACCTAATATGGAGAGTAAAGCGTTAATTATTCTGGTTTTAACCTTGTGAACTTTCCGCCTTCAGTTTATGCTCGATACTCAACTTGTAATACGAAAATAGGGTCAATATACAAGTATACTTAAGTAGACGACCAGGCTGGTAGCTTTGCGTGAGTTTACCTCTCGGCAAACAATGCTAGAGCCAAATTTCAGAACCCCATTTGTTCATCGGCCATTTACATTTATCCATTCTATGGGAATTTAATTCATCTAGAACTAAATGCCTGAATTAGTCACATACATGCCTTGCGGTTTCTCGTTTTGCGTTTTTCCCTTGTAATTTGGTTTATTTCCTTGAATTATCATGAATAGAATGTATTCTGTGTGTCCTTTAAAGTAAATGCTGTAATTACTGCAGTATTATTTGCAAATGGACTTTAAGTGGCCCATCAACTTTCTATAGATTCGTTTGATACACAAATTGAATTTACCAGTTTACTCAATAGCAATGCCAAGTTGAATGTTGCATACAGACTAAAGTAAATGCAAGCTACAATACATTAAATGGTATGTTTATAATATGAAATAAATCTGTTTTGATTCTCAATAAGATCGTTGTAGGTCTTATAACATATCACATCGAGATAGTTTTTTATCTGCATTTTTGCCTGTGTCATTATTGTCTCGTGACAAATTGGATGTGCGATTATTAAAAGCAGTAAATTGCCAACATGAGATTACGCTATTACAAATATGAATTTACTTCGATTCTTGGTATATGAAATATCGCATCCAAAATCGTCTAAATGACGAACAAAATTTAAATGTAATTATTTGGCTTGATTTAAGCTTTTTAACAATTTTCAGAATTGCAGAATGCGTGCTGGAATTTTGCTTTCGCATAAAATGTCCAGTTGGGTTCCACAAAACGATTAAAATTTTTTTTTCTGAACCTGAATTATGTGATCTCTTTTATTTGGCCATCTGAGTTTCAAGGGATTTTTTCGTGAAGTTTTTTTTGTCGTTACCTGTGAATACCAGCTGGCTTGTTTAGCACTTAAGATTGACAAAAAGTTGCCCCGGCAGGGCTTTTGATGTAGGATTACTATTTAGGTTTTAAATGTTATCGCGTATCATTGGTAAAATTGGGCTGGGCTGTTTGTTGTATTTGTTGATTTTCACTAATCGTAAGGTCAAGGACAGGAGCTCACCTTCATCCTTAGACCTGGTTGTTCTGGTAGAAGATTGCATGAGAACATAAGCTTAATAATTCATCAGCAGAGGTGGCTGCTTTTGTATTACTAAGCTCACGCAATATTTTTTTTTGGTCAATGTGCAATTAGCAAGTTATTGTGAAAGCATGTATTTTTACCTGTAAATTAAAATAAAAGTATCAATAGAGAAACTTAAGTTTAGCTTGGCAATACTTAAAATTCCTTAATAAAAACATTTCAAGAAAACGTAAATAACGCAATGAATAATTTATAGGCCTATGCTTAACGTTTATGTTTATCAACTCTTGGGAGGTAGGCCTAGAGTTGTTTTTGCAACCCTGCTCTGGTCACTGCGGTTTTCTGCAGACCAATAATCGAGCTGTTATCACGAATGCTGTTTTTTTTTCAGACCTGCGTTATGTCTGGTCAGGAATTTATTTTGTTATGCCTGTGCGTTGGTTGCGACAGTTTGAAAAGTTTATCGACTTATTCACGTTATCGCATGATTTTATCTACGCGAAGTTCATACGAAAATTGCTAAATCGTATCGAACTCCAAGTTAGAAATACATGATGCAGCAAATTTCAACGTAGGCGTAGAATTCAGGACAACTTCAGAAATTTTCGGAACGATTGCGGTTAATGCAAATTTTTGTCAACGGGATTAGATAAAAGAAAACAAGAAAACAGTTTGGTGCTAGGAATTCCACCCTAAGTAGTTGTTTCTTGTCTACTGCTGAGGGGTTTCTATTCTGTGCTTAAGCATCTGTTGTAATGAATTTTTGGGGTTTTTTTTTTAAAACTTAAACGTGCTCTAAACGTATCTGTAGGCCTAAAATTTGAATCCGGAAAGATGAAAATCCTCATTCCATCGACATTTTTTTATTGCGAATACTCGATTAGAGTTCTGAAATAAAAATAATGATCACTGGAAAAATAACTCGTTTCCTGGCGATCGAGGAACGGCTGGTTTTTACGTCCCCGTGATAAAGAGTTCCTGACCGAACTCACAAGCAGTGCCTCGCATTAAACGACTTTAAAAGCAATTCCACTAAAGGTTAATACCACGTTATCGAGGGGTTAAGCAGACCCTGATTTTGACTCGTGTGACAGCCGGGCTATCTCCAGAAGCTAATTGCGGATGATTTCGCACGTAGCATAGTGGCACTAATTGCGCTGAGCTGGAGTTCAGCCTCGTTCGGCTTCGTGACGTCACTCCAAGGCAAAACATCCAGGTAAAATCATGGGAAAGTGGTAATTAGCGGCTAATAGACGCTTTTCATTCGTCGGGCACTGCGCAAGCGGCAGGAGAAAAAATCAGAACATGTAGGCCAAGCTGCTTTTCCCATGTGTTAACTTTCTCGAGCTGAACAAGAGATAATCCAGAGGTACCACTTTCGCCACCCCCACCCCCCCATCGACCTAGCGGTTAATTCGAGGAAATCCTCGTTAATGTCGAGGAGGCGCTGAATTCGTCTCTCACTCCGCGCATATTTCGGGGTTTGACCCCTGTCTGGTCGGCCCGTGCGCCGTGCGAAGTGTGACATATTGGCGCATGATGCTCCCCTCCCAAGGGGGAGATCCGGCCGCCTAATGACCATGCTCCTGCAGCTCCGGTCTTTTCCCCCCCTCGCGAAAAGCGTGCTACGGCAAACGGTGGCTCCATGGCCTCGCGCGAGGCTAGTTTCATTGAAGTTGTTTCCTGATGCCGATCATCTGGCTCTACGCGTAGTAGTGATTCTGCTCCATTCATCGACTACGCTTCGGATGCTGATGATGCGAGGAGTTTTTGTTGGAAATACTCCTCGACGTCGACTTCCCAGCGACTTCGGGCTGCTTCTGGACGACTGGATTTCGGATAAACACAGCGTCTGAAGAATTTATGATGCGAGTGATGCTGGATGAGGGAGCTTCGTCTGCCTCTCCATTGTCTGCCAAGCATGCATCTCAGCCTGATTGAGTTGCTGGTCTTCTTCGGGATTCGACTGAACGTTGACTTCGTTGCTGATTCTCCACCAGCTACGTCTTTCGTGGTCGTCCTCGCCGTTTCGACGTGGGCCGAGGAGGACCCCTCCTCGGGCTCAAGTCCGGAGTAGCTCTCTTGCTCTGTCAAACCTCAATAATCGGTCGCTGAATTGTGCGGATGGTTCCTTAGTTCGCGCTATCGTTATCGGTGTGCATTGCACCACAGGACGAACTTGATTCGATTTGATATACGGTGCTGGTGACGTACGCGGAGATAAACAGCACCCTCGGTGGATAAGTTCGGGTATTAGAACAGTTTTCGGTTTCTTGCATGCCGGCGTCTTGCGCTGCCCCAGTGTCCAATGCGGCTTCTGTGCGGTCATCAATGTCACAAACTTCACCCAAGCCGTCCGAATCCGAAATGACTCCCTCAGCCACCAAAACGAACGGATCGAACGACGTTGAGGCAATCTTGAATTCGCTGTGGAATAGCGAAGATCAGAAATGGATTATGCTGTTTGACAATATTTTGAAATTGCCGCATAAGCGAAACCCCAGGTCCTGTTCGTGTCAAAGGGAGGACCACGATGGTAGGATATGCCCTTTTTATGATACGGTGTTGTGCTATTGCTGGTTTTATTGTAGAACTGCTGGAGAGGCGTTTCTTGATGGTGTTTCCTATTTTCGTTCATGTTCGGATACATGTGTGCGCAGCGTTCGCGAAATGAATCGGTAATTTATTCATTTAAAGCCATTAGGGCGAGACTCGAGTTTTGCGTTTCATTGTTTCACCGATGGTTGCTATTATCCTAAATGGTTTGGATAGCTTGTGCTATAAACCCGCAACTCTTGTTTCCTTCCCCTCACCCCAACCCAAGTAAATATCGATGGGGATTGCGGGTGATTATATCCGCCCACAATATAATTATATTGAGGACAATATAAGTTATGCTGCTATATTACGTTACGCCGAACTGTCCAACTGCTCTTAATCGTCCTTTGCCTTTGTGGACTTTGGTTTTGATGGTAACAATGAAAGTAAAATAAACAAAATACAGTTATGTTAATAACGCTATACAAGTAATGCGTGCAAGTATTGAATTTATATTTCGTATGGTTTCACTGTTAACGTTGAAAAAAGTTTGAATGAGTTTAGCATATTTGAGGAAAATAACATGTGCTAAAATAATGAATCCACTTTTTATGAAGACAACTGGGGCCATACTGGCAGGCACTCAGAAGGTCCAGTGAGTTATTAATTAGTTCTGTGGCTAAAATTTCAGAATTTCTGGTCCACTTATGTGCAGTATGTAAGCCAAAATACTGCATTCGTATTTTCACTCTGCACCTGCTTGTTTGGTTATAAAGTGCACTGCACGGACGAGATAGGCTCTGCAAATACAAAGTATCATAGCAGTTTAAAATAGAAAAGAAATACATGTTTTTTGAAAATATGAATTCATTTTCAAGAAAGCGTTTATTTTGATTTCAAAATGTATTTTGTTCCCTTCATTAGTCTTCATGCATTGAATGTGCGCATGAATATATGCATTGAAACTTTCTTCTGCATTACGTACTCTTAAATGTACATGTATATTTTGTATTATCGTTCTTGAGTTTGAGTGGTGTAAGGCTATGGAACAAGCAGGCCATGCATGTATGCATGCACTGTATAGCGATATGAGGCCAGACTCAATTTCATTAATTCAACCATTATCATTTGCCCTAAAATATATGGTGCACACTGGCCTGCTTATTCCCAAGCACGCAGTGAAATAGGCAGGACTGTACAATTTTCCATTGCATCTATTCGTTTGTAAAAATAGCATACAGAGTAGAACTTCATTCATTTACTTGTCACGTTTCCCTCCCGCCCATGAAATATGCAGCCCATTATTTTCTTATACTGTTTATTACTTAATCATAGCTAACGGTGATAATTACGGCTAATGAAGAGCTACAGTAGCTGATCAAGACTGTTAAGTTTTTGCCTAACTCAAGGCATATGAACGTGAGAAGGCATTGTTTGCTTAAGGTCGTCATTGTTCGTTTCTAATATTTGTTGCCCTAGAAAAGCCATTTTTAGTAGCGTTGTTGCATCCCAAGCCACAAAGATCACTGGGCAAATCGAGTGATCGTTACTGACTTTGACCGGCGAAGGAAAATACATTTTTAAAATGTACCCTTGTGGCTGCGCTAAGTAGGTGATCACGAATCCAGGTGGGGAAAGGAGCATCGAAAAGCTGATTAGACAAAAGCCTTGTGATTTCATCTGGTTATGTGATTGAGGGTTTTATTTTATTATCCTTGGAGCCGCACAAGTCCTGTCTTTGGGCCGATGCCAAGACAAATTAGTACTCGTCTAATTTCGGTTAGTAATAACGAAGCTGTTTGTGTGAATAATTTTATTACTTTCAAGTATTACACTAAAAAACTCTCTGGTAGACCACTTCCCCTGAAAGGTCACTTTATTGTTTTATTTCGGTAGAATTAAGCCTGCAAATTAATGTACAAATCTGGTTTTTGTAAGTTGTATGGGTTAAACTTGTTCCCAGCTACGGTTCCAGTGCATATGCAGTATTCATGTATGTATACAATTTTGCATGGCCATTGTTGATAGTGAAACTAAACTATCATTTGTGATAACGTAGTGGAACAGGGACAAATCAAGTTCCATTTCATTGTTCCCTGAACTCGCTTTAAATCGAAAGAATAAGACTCCGAAGGCAGTGTTATTTTCCACCAATCATTCCGTATGTTAGAAGTTAAGCTCTGGCAATGCCATATAATTCCCTTCTTAACACTGCAAAAAATGTGTGCTGGTACTGTTGTAATGACCAGTGGTTGTGCCTTGAAAGTTAGAAATTAGTGGATGGTGGTTTGCGGCTGTTTTATCATTGTGCAAGGCGCCTTATGGCAGGTTTTTTTTTTTACAATTTATGTCGTTACTTTACTTTGCGTGTAGCCGTGCCAAGGTTGCTATAAATAAAATTATAAGATGCTTAATAACTATGATAAATGAAGATATTCCAGCATTTGTAACGCGCTCTACCTAGTTGCTGTGATATGCGCTCGTGTTGGCCTTTCTCAAGTATACCTGACACTAAAATTGGACTACGTGTATGAAATCACGAAAAAAACACCTGGCGGTTATGCTAATTCTAATTTTTTTCTTTTTTTTCCTGGCAGTGCCCATGACATAAGGGTGCGCCTCGATAACCCGGTGACTGGCATTAAATTTTATTTCAATGCGGATTCGAATTTGGCAGTAATGCAAACAAATTGGTGGAATAGTAATGCATTGGGCATTCTTGGGGTGAAACTGTAATTAGCCTTGTTTATGTGTACACTTCGCTATCGCAGTGAAATCTTAAAATACCGATCTGTTGCCATAGCAACTCCTGATTTGTTGATTGGTGAGGACATTTTTGAAACTGAAAAATAGGCATTGAAACAGGTTTTATTGGGTTGTCTATATTCGGTCTGCATATTTCTGACAACTTAATGTTGACGCTGACAATTGAATTCGGTCCTGGTCTTTTGTTATCAACACACTTAGGGATGCGACAGGTGTTGCTACTGACTTTTGTTTTTTCTCATTAAAGTATATGGTATCAGTTGTAATATTAGGGGTGAGCTCACTTTGACATTTATGAGGCTCAACGGGTTAGCAATGAAGAAGTATTGCAGTTTGCGTAGGTAACCCTACCCCCACCTTATACGTGAGGCATGTGTTTAAAACAAGGAAATGGAAAACATAAGGCTTATTAATGAGCATAAACAAGCCACACCTACCATCATGATCACGGTTAGGGCCCACATAGTTATATGCCCTTAGAAGATTATGTGAATGCTTCACTCCTACTAACTTCCTTAGCAACATATTTGCGCAATGCTGTTGTTTAACTCTACTCGTGCTTATGTAACAAACATGTAATTATCTCAATCTTGAATTTTTGTGGTAAATTAAGTTTTGGGGCGTGCACTTGATTTTTTTGAATCGCCCACACGCATTTTTGCTTCTTTCTTCCGGAAAGTTCAAGTGTCATTGCTGAAGCTCTATATTGAGGTTTAATTTATTTTGTGTGGCTACTTTTGTCGGCCTGAAAAATGTTGGTACCTCCTTCGTACGAAAGTTAAATTCATCGCTGGTTAACAATGCAAAGTGAATTCAAACAACTGAAACCTCCGCTATATTCATAGATAAGAAAAAAAAGTTGACTTTAATGAAAATTGCTTTGACATGCTGCCGTGAATCCATGAATCCGGGTGACTTAATGTTGACGATTTGAACGTTTCCTTGAGATCATAATTTGTATTTTCTTTCTTCAGTTTGCTTCGCTTAATTAGCAAATTACAGTAGAAGGTAATGGACATGCTTAACGATTTTGCTGTCACCGGTTGATTGTTTAGTTGCGCCCGTGAATTGCTACACAAACCGTTGAAAGAAACGTAGCCTACAAAGGAGTTGCCAAATCTATCTGAATTATACTTTAAAGTAGGTGTGCACACTAAACGATATTATTGTTAGACAACGACACTTGAACTTTGTAATGTGAAAGGACTTGATGTGATTTGTATGCAGGATCGATATGGCCTAATGAAATTGCTAACGAAAGAAATGCATTTTGATTAGGTCAAAGCCTTTAAAAATCGTTTCTGAAAGAAACAGTTTATTTTTTAATCGTGTTATGCATTTTAAATGGCTGTTTTATGCTCGTCGGCCATTCTGAATGAAACAATGGCGGCAGCACCATAGGCAATATATTACCATGTGAAAGACTATAGGATAGATTTTTCTTTGTAATTCATTCTCTAAAACATGACAAATAATTGTAAAGGCTACATGTATATGGTTACAACCACAATACATATACAATGATTACAAATTTTTCATCCGTAAAAACGTTTGGATTGTGCCCACTACTGTACTAACGAAATAAAGGCTATACTGAGTTCACATTTGAAAAACTACCATTATTTATTCAAAGGCTAAAAAGGTAACTTAAAACCTTATGTCAACGTGGCTTGTCAGATTACATGGACAGCCTAATTATTAATTCTATGAACGTGCCGACACACGCATTCTTTTATTTTATATTTGACGTATTTTGTTGAAACCACATTTCGATAAGCAAGACCCGTCTTGTCTAAAGAAAATGAGTTTGAGGCTTAATGGTGACATCTCGGCGGATTTAAGATAAAGTGAATAAAAGTCTAAACATAAAAATATAATGGTTCAATCGACAAGTCGAATTCTATCGTTAAATACTTTTTGCTTACCGGTCTGGATTTCCAATTTGTCCTAACATTTGACTTTTTAGAAAGTCTTCAAAACTCAGAGCAAAATATTTTTTTAATCTTTAACGTTAATGTTGTAGGCAATAATATTATTTCTTTAACTTTGTTTTGGCCTTTATTTCCAAGTGGGATTGTTTTGGACTTTATTGTTATTACTAATCCTAGATGCTTGAAAAACTTGCTTGTTATGGTTGATATCCTACAGTTTGCTAATTTTCACTCCGCGACATTAATCATACATTTGCAAGTATTATGTAAATGGCCTGCCATTTTCAATATGAAAACCATGAATTGCTGGTATGGATAACCTATAATTGCTTTCTAAGGATATTGCTCGAGGTAACATCAAGATTTCATTATGAAGGCCTTTTACATTTAGGGATAAAACGTTAAGACATGTATAATATTGCCACTAACTCGTATCACGCTGTTATATTGACAGTGAATTTTGGGCAGTTTTAAGTTCTTTATTGTAATTAAACAATTAACGTTAAGGTTGTATTATATTTCAACATTAATACCTGGAAGCATTCTTTTTTATGCTACAAGTATTGTTATACTAAACAAATCCAAATAAACTGCATTTCATGCATTTGCCTTCATCCGTGGGAAGAATCAAAGCTAAAAATTGTGTTGAAGAAAGCACTATTGCTACAGGCATGCATCTACCATGTACTTGTAGGTTCTTACTTTTTTTGTGATTTTGGGTTTCATCACCATACGTGTGTGTAGACGTAATCATACTTTTTTCCGCTGGATCTTTAATGTCTTCGTATTGTGCTGTCAAAAGTGATTATCCTTGGGTTGGCTCATCCATTGATTTGAAGTTGCTATCAAATCGGCTAGAATATTGTGGCTTCATTCGACCATCACTCGCTAAGTTTACGTACTGACCTTTGTAAAACTCAAGATCTGGTACGGAATATTGATCTTTTCCTTCACAGTCGTGCGACCTAAATGCTAATGACAAAATTGGTGACCTGACAAAGTTAAATATAGGCCTACTTAATAGCCTGAACAAGTCATATTTATGTATTAGTAATATTTTATTTGCATTTAAAGAAAAGAGTTTCGTTACATTGGCGTCTATTTTATGCGCAATTCTAGTTCGAAAGCAAACGTTGATTCCGGAAAAGACTAGAATATTTAGCATTTATACGAATTGAAATAATGTTAACGATTTTCATATCTGGCTTTCAAATGTAGGACAGTTCCTTGGTCTTATCTGGATCATTATTTAAGACAAGTACTCTTTTATACAAATGCAAACATTCTGATAAACTGCTGCAGGTTTCTATAATTTTTAATGGAAACTCTTGGTTCTCTTAATTCAAATTGACTTGTTGCTTTTAGTTTGACAGTTTGCATTTTAGAATGCATATATGATTAAGTCAGAAGCAGTCAATTTCATCGGCCATTTACATATGCCATATTTTTTGAACACGAATAACTGTAGATAAAAGTATAAATGTATTTGTTGAACAACGTTTCAGTTTCAACGGTTTGTTATAATGTATTTTAACTATAAATTTAATTCATGATGTATTTTCTTTATTTTTCGTTTTGTGACAACGTATGTTTTAACATACTGTGAGTACAACAGTTCATTACTTGATGGGTAATGCCTCACTTGGTACAGTACTTTATGGAATTTGAACTGGTTGCTAAAAATTACAATCTATATTTTGGTTACTGTCTGATTGGGCAAGGGACAATATTATTTGCAATTGAAATGTTAGGTACAATGAAACAATGTTAATAACTATCAGCGTTCATTTCAAATGAGATGTGAATTTAAGTCTGCTTGAGGAACATAACGAAGCTTTTGGTTTGGGAACTCCTTTAGGTACAAATTTCTTGCTAATTAGGTTATTTTTATTTTTAGGTTGTAGAGGAGATGATGAACCTGACAGAGCTATTGTAAGTAACGGGGTCACATTTGAATAATTAAATCTGAAGCTGAAAAAATCTTAATCGTTTGCTGAAAGAAATTTAATATTCTCAGTTGCTTGCAGAAGTTTTTTTGATTATCTTGCAGTTTTGGAAATGTCGTCTCACTTTCACATCACTTTAGTTCTTGAATTAATTAAACGAATTAGCAATTTCTCCTTTAGTCTTTACTCAAGAGTTCAGCCGCAAAACGAGCAAGTAGCGCCCCTCCTGTTCGACGTGCCATGTTTACTGCTCCACAAAAGCCAATTTCTGCAGCAGCTGCAACACCAACAACAGCAGCAGGTAAAACCTTCACTGTATATGGTGTATTTAATGTCAACACGTTTTTATAAGAAAATGTTCACCAAGGCTTTTTAGTGACTAATTGTTTAGTTTGGCCATGTTTGATACTTTACTTTGCAATTAATATTTATTAATCAAATAATATAAATGCTTTGGCGGTTGATTGCATAGCAGTTTGAAACTGGTTTTTGTTACTAGATCAATTGCAATAGTTTAATAGTGATTGCTTAACAACAAATAATCTGAATGTACCTAATCTTTCTCCCATAATACTTGCTTTGTTTAATAGCAGTGCAGAGGAAAAAATCGTTTCGGAATGTACCAACTGCAGCAGGTAATCCCAATGCTAAGCATCCCTATTGCTTCTTTCTTTTGTAGAATGTGCTGTCCTGCCTTGGTTTCCTGTGTAACCAAAGTTTTCTATTTTGCCAAGTCATAATGCCCTCTTATTGAATAACAACAATTGTAAAGGATTTGAATATGTTTGCATCATATTAATTTGCTTGAAAATACTAAACAGTTTATTTCTTTTAAAGGTCAACCTGGTGCTGTTGACGAAGAAACATTTATCAAATCGTTCGAAGATGTTCCGAAAGTTGAGGTTTGCATTTGTTTTGTTTGTTTCGATTTACCATTGCAAATTTTCTCAGTAACAGAATTAAACATACATTTTATTGGATTAATATAATTGAGTTTGGGAAGCTAACTGAAAGATTTTTTTATAAAAGTTTTTCTCGGTGCGAGATCTTGAGGTCCAGATGCACCAGATAAAGGATATGCTTGCTGATGAGAAAAATGATTGGGGGAAGAGAATTGATGCTGTGAGTTCGTCTGTACAATTTATCATGAATATTTCTAATGCCTTGGTCAATTACTGAAATTCTAATTTTATGTAATCGAATAACAGCTGAAAAAAGTCCGCTCATTATTGCTGGCAGGAGCAGCAAATTACGATGAATTTTATCCCAATCTGAAACTCCTAGTGCCAGCATTTCAAGTGTCCGTCAAAGATTTGCGCTCCCAAGTGGCACGCGAAGCATGCATTACGATTGCGTGAGTATTTTTTGTTTAAAATGATATCGTTTTCTCAAATTCTTTGACGCCACATGTTCAGTAAAAAATTCCACTTTTCAGATACCTATCTCAACAACTAGGACACAGAATGGATCATGTAGCAGAAATGCTATTGATCTATCTCATAAATTTGATTCCCAATTCTGCCAAAGTCATGGCAACTGCTGGATTTGTGGCTGTCCGTTTTGTGATTCGTTACACTCATGCTACCCGTCTCATTCCTATCATAACCTCTAATATGACGACTAAATCAAAGGACATACGCAAGTGAGTTCGTTGAAGATGCGATAATTTACATGATTATCATGACCTGGATTTCATGCCAGCAAGTTTTATTAAAGCATACGTTGTTAAATTGTATGACCAACTTATTACATTATATAGTGCTTACACATTTGGTATGTCAAAAAGTGCCCTAATAAATTGTAATTTTCTGACTTAAACAAAGAAGTGCAATGAAAATACTATATCACAAGGCAATTCTTTTTTGATAATCCAGACCCTCTAAATCCCCTAAAAAGCCTATAAAAACTGATTGTGTTTGTCTTTCTACCTTGCATTTGTGAAAGAAATTTTGTAATTTTCTGACTTTCAGAGCCAGTTGTGAATTTTTGGATCAATTGCTGCATACTTGGCCAACACACACTCTTGAAAGGCACATTGCTACTCTTCAAGATGCCATCAAAAAAGGCATTTCTGATGCTGATGCTGAAGCTCGCGCATCTTCACGAAAGTAAGCAAGATTTTTCATTCAAATATTTATATAAAAATTGCGACGTTTTTTTTCAAAACCAGTTACTGTTACCAAGTATTTATGTACTATATTACCGTATTTTTAGGGCGTTTTGGGGCTTCCATGATCATTTTAAAGAACAGGCTGACAGTCTCCTTCAGTCTCTAGAAGTTAGCAAGCAAAAGATGCTCCAAGGAGAATGTTCGATTTCTAGCTCCTCCAGCAACAATTCATTACAGAATTCAGTGGGGCGTATCTCACGCTCGAGGGCTTCCAGTGCAGCAGGATCCACAGAGAACCTCAGGTACCGCTCTCTCACTCCCGACTTTTAACTTTGATGCTCTTGAGGCCTGTACTAAGCAAGATCAGTCTTTTAACTTAAATCAGAAGTGGTTTTATGGTGTCTGGTCTTGATTGTCATTGTTAACTAACATTGCACCCCATCAAGAGAAATTTGACTTAAATAATTAGCTTGCATCTGCAAGACCATGCATGTATTCGAAGAACCTTTTGTGGAATTGAGGAATGCATACACTATACTATCAGTCATTAATAATTTCTTCATAATGGTAAAATTTTAGAGGGACAAAGGTACTTGCTCTTTTTTTTTCTCCGATTATTTTAAACTACTTCGAATTTTGGTAAGGTGCACATTTCTTACATCCAAATAACCTCAAAATTATTTTCTTGCTTTTTAATGTTTCTTATTAGTGAGAGAGGTGTGATCTGTTCTCTGGCACTGATTTATTTTTTTGACCAGCAAAAGAGCTGGCATGCCAAGTGCTTGATAGCCATATAATTTCAATTTCATCCAATTGTCGTATTTGCTCACAAAGACATTCATGAAAAATGGCATTTATAGTAGAGAACATTGAATCGGATATTTTTTGTGATAACATGAAAATATTTACACTTATTTTTGGCGGTTTATTTGCATTATGATAAACGTTGTATTTAAGAAACTGGAAATATTACTTGAACAAACCAGTTTACCGTTTGTTTCCTAGTATTTCCTTGCAGAAATTATGGGAAGCTAGTAATTTATCCGAAATATATAGAATGCCTACATCCCTTTAAATTTTCAGATTAAATAATTTGTGCACAGTTCTACTTTTAATGAGGCCAAATGCTGTTTGAAAGTTCGAAGTCATGATTTATGCAATATTGAAATTTCATACAAAACATCTTCCAAAAAGTATAGTAAAACCAACAGAAAGATAAATTCTTTCAGAAAAGTTGAATGATATATCACCATCTTTCATTAACTCACTAAATATTTATAAAATGTGTGTCATTATTAATCTCATATTCTTCGTTCAAATCCGAAATCTCATTCAAATAACATTCTTTATAATTGCTTCCTAACTTTATTGAGATAGTGAGCACAAATTTGAGGGATTTTCTCATGCTCTGAAAATTGAATTTTTAGCAAAATTAAAACGGTGAACGTCCACATATTTTCACAAAGCTGTGCAAAATTCTTTATACTTTGTCACGTATGTTAGTATTTCTGTGTTGTTGAATTAGATTGTGTACTGGTAGTGCATGGAAGTAATAAAATCGTGAAATCTGTATTGGTGACTTATTTCTTTATTCTGTAGTTAAATAAGAGACCTTGGTATTATTTTTTCTCGAGTTTTTCCTAATTCTTTATCCTATCCCAAAACCTGGCTGACCATCACCACTTATGATTTAAGCTTAAACTACTTTCTGTTACACCAACGCTGCATAGTTATTGTTACACGCACTAATTAATCATGATATCGCCCATACTTTATTTTGATTTTTTTTGTTGCAGTCGTTTGCCAAGTTATGGAATACGTCGTTCAGGGATACCTGTGCTTGCTGGAGGAAGAACTGAGCCAGGTAGAATTTATATTATCTTGTACCTGAAATTGTCTAAGATATTTCATGAAGTACTGGAATCATCCGTTTTCTTGTGTTCGGATTAAACGAGGTGAAACAGCCACGGATAAAGCACTCATATTAACCAAAGTATCGAACAGATAAACATAGAAAAAGCATCATAACAAAAAGCGAAAGAGCGTTAAGGGCTGCTTGGAGGCCATAAATCTGATTAAAAACGAGTAGTTAACTAGCTATTTTCGATTTTTACATATTTCATATTTACTGTGTACATGCATTAAGTTTTTAATGTACAAAATACAGTTGCACCTTTCGGAGGAATTCGATTATCCAAGACAGTCAAGGTCCCGACTACCTCTGATAACCGAGCTTCCACTGTATATAGATTTAGCCAAAATAAGAGGTTCTCTTTGCATGGTTTGTTTACTCGAACGTTTCTAATCACTTCATAATCAATAGCCTTATAAATCATTGAATGACACAGTTTCTCATAAACAGGCTTAGTATTTCACCATCTACCCATTTGAGATTTCTAGTGAACATTTCTAAAAATAAATTTGGCGTAGTATTAAAAATGTTAGAAGTGACTGACATTATATGAAAAGGGCCCACAATTTCGATCCACTTCTTCAGATGGATGGTAATGCAGGCTGCATTTTATTGTTATGTATTGGAAGAAAAGAGCAACCATGATTTTGGTGACAAATTTGCTTGAAAATTAACGAATTATCATAGATCAGTCATTTTTTAATTGTTTATCAGTTTGACGAATTTCATCATGAGGCTAACTCCATATGAAATATGTGGCCCCTTTTCATATGGAGGGCCACATGTACTCCAATTTTCAGTGTAGCTTATGCATTCACGAATAATATATCTATAATTTTAATATTAACATTGAATTAAACAGTTTAAAATGCATCATTCAAATTTGACCTAATTAAAGACGTTTATTGATTACATTGTTTTATATAATTGGTATGCTACTTTTTGAACTGCATGGGCTTTGTTTGTATTCCTTGATCACTGGAATGTTTGCATGCTAGTAAGCTTAATTCATGTTGTGCATAGTGTTCTCACTCGTCAATGATAAGTGGTGGTGTTGGTGTTAAATTTGATGATTGTGAAAAGATAATTAATAATTATACATAATAAAAATAAATAGATAGCACGAAATATTTTGATAAGCAAGCAAAACATTTCAAATGTCTTTCTTGAAACAACATTTATTGTTTGTTGGGATACTTACATCTGCAATATAGTGTAAGGTACAGTGCACACTATCATCAGTACTAACGTTAAAAACACCAAAGATGTGACTCACTTATTCAACGGTTATCCACTAATTTTTCTTCATATTTTTACATAATGTTTTACTGCCTCATTTCTTCAAAATCTGCTACAGGGATTTGGTATGTGTAGCATAAGATTCGTTAGATACGTTGAAGGAATGGGAATACCACACATGTAAGATGTGTTATTTTAAAGAGATGCAAGTTATTTGAAAAATATGAGCCTGAACGTAAGTCTCCAAAAATGCTAATGAACTACTTTGCATTATTTTTGAATGCTGCATGACAGCTTTGCAATGCTGCACATTGGCTCAATATTCTTTTCTTTATCCTGCTTTTCTTTCCTTTAGCCGCATGGAAAGTTATTTGTTATGCTCACGATACGTGTGCATTTTTTGTGTTAAATTTGCTTTATTTTATATTCTTTGCCCACTTTGGTTTTGTGCTTGTAGACACATTTATGTACAATGGATCGCACATTTCCTCGCCCTTTCGTTCCAACAGCGCCATTGACGTACATGCAGCCCAGCGAGCAAAGGCTCGACAAGCTTATGCGACTGCTGCCAGACTCAAAGTTGGGTCTGTTGCTTCGCTACGTAAGTGCTTTCAAGACGTTGGATCAACATCTAACACATGTTTATTGTTTAGGAAATAAATTAACGGTGACTGAATGCGGGCCTTAACAGCATCTGCTGAAGTGCACAACAATGAAGTGAAATAGTTCAATGCTCAATTTGGTTTCTTTTTGCAGCAAGACCTGCTCGCAAAGTAAAAGAACCTGTCAGTAGTGTCATCACATCTCCTGAGCGATCGGGCCGCAGCAAGACACGTGTGGGAGTATCCCAGTCACAACGTATGCTATTTTTTAATCCAAACATCTGTACCTAAATGAAGTAAAACGTTTTTTCAAATAATAATTTGATCATTTCATAACTGTAGCCAGCAGCCGCTCTGGATCTCCATCTTCCCGGCTTAGCTATGCCACCTATAACATGCATGGTGCTGATGCAGCAGCGAGAGGTAGGCGCAAATCTGGGAGTACAGTTCGCAGTACTGGTGCCAGTCGAGAAGCCAGTCCCAACAGGCATCTATTTGGAGGTAGCTAGCTGTTAAAGTGCAATTGAGTGCTGTATGCGTGCATAGATATATGGTTCCTGCACGTGTTCCCTGTAAAACCCATAAATTTTGTAGGTTATAATGGCATTTGAGAAGATTAGAAATAATAGTTAATTAGAGATATGATAGTTATCGCACGTATTCACTGTAAAACGTCAATTTCTTATGTTATGTTTGGATTTGAGAAGATTAGAGAAGATAGAAGCAAATATTTTGTAAACCGTAGTCCTTATTAATTACACCAGGGCCCTGAGAATGTTGGGATCTGGCTAAATAGATCAATAAAATAAAAAAATAAATTACACACATATATTTTGCTAAAAAACGATTTCATGACAAGAAAGCCTGCTTGATTCGAATACATTAATTTGCATAGTCATCGTTTAGGAGCTTTTGTGCATTCTTGACATTTGATTCTCTTTTAGGGCATGAACGTAGATTGAGTGGTGGACAAAAGCGAACAAGACCATATGGAGGTATTGCTGATAGATCGTTTGGGTCAGATCGCTCATTTGGCGCTATTGGTTCTTCTCCTGTTCATCTTGCCAAAAGTGTGTATTTGATGTTATGCCATTGTATTAATTTGCGTTATGTTAGACTATAGCACATTTGTCTAACAACAAGAAATTTGTTCATCACAGCTCCTCATGTAATGGCACAACGGATTTTATTGCAAAGCCAAGAAGCTGAAGCTGCTATGGCAGATGCATTGGTAGGTGACTTAATATATGTATGGATTATTAGTTTGTAGTGATTGCATTTGGCGCTAAAATCATTTATGTTCACAAACCTATGTTAGAAAGTATCTTCTCGCCCACACTTTGATACCTTTGGAAATGAGTCAGACGACAGCGAAACCTCGAGCGTGTGCTCAGAGCGTTCATACGGTTCATTGGGGAGAGGGTTTACTGTAAGTGCAAGGTTACTGTGGTGTAGTATGAATTTTATTTATTGCTGCTCGCTTTCATTGATAATTGCTCTACTTATGGTTTGATTTGATTTGGTTGCTTTCACCCGTGGTATCATTCCCTTGATGTTAACCATTGGTTTTTTTAAAGCTGATACCCTATACCCGTTTCGCCTACTTAATTTCCATTTCGTTCCCCCTTAAATTTGGCTTTAGTCGTTAAACTGGCATTCCTCGCTACCACGCCTATGGAGCAATGGCTGGGACCCAGTGGGACAGGTATGGTGCAGTTCTAACCTTGCCTAACACTTATGCCATATCCTGCCATACTAAAGCTCACTGCTTTTAATAATTTGCTGCTTTTTAATATTTTTTTATATATATAAATATTTTTTTTTAAATTTTTAGACCATGCTTGTCGAATTAAAATATATGTGTATTGTAATCTGTTAGGCTACATTAAGGAGGCATATTTAAAATTTAAGATGTTTGATTTTATTGTATAATTGGTAGTATATCTAATTTGCATGTTAAGGCGAATTTTTTATTATTGTCTACATTATCGTGAGTGATAAACGAATGTCGTATAAGACATAATAAGACCAAATACATTTCCTTTTAGGATGTGAGTGAAGTAATTCAAAACCTGTCTAGCCAGCATTGGTCAGATAGAAAGGAAGGGTTATGTGGTTTACAGATTCTTTTACAAGGAAATCGTCTTCTGTCGTATGTACTCGGCGTTTGTTTTAATGACTTGCTTGCTGTTTTCCAATATTATCTCCAGGTGAATTAAAATAATTTTTTTCCAATAGACAAGCAGAATTGAAAAGAGTTACTGAGATTTTCACCAAGATGTTCATGGATCCACATACTAAAGTTAGTATAGACTAACTTGTTCTTGCTATGTTTTGACTAAGTGTCGATTGCATATTAAAAAGGAAGATCTTTATCCTATTTAGGTTTTCAGCTTTTTCTTAGATACTTTAAATGAATTAATAATAACTCATAAAGCAGACCTACACGATTGGTTATACATATTGGTCACACGTCTTCTCCACAAGCAAGGGATGGATCTTCTTGGCTCGGTGCTGGCAAAGTTACAAAGATCTCTCGAAGTTGTACGGTAAGCATAGTTCCAAGAGTTTTGTTGTAGAATATGTGTAGAAAATGTCTCATAAAAATGTTTTATTTTTAGCGAATCATTCCCATGTAACCAGCAATTCCAAATTCTTATTCGTTTTCTCAACGATCAAACTCAAACACCAAACTTGAAAGTAGGTGAAAGTATAAAATGGCAGTGTTTAGCTTTCTTAATGTTCTGTGAAGTTTAGACAGCTAATTAATGTGAATTTTAGGTTAAAATGGCAACGCTCTCATATCTCCAAGTTCTGTCCCAGTTTCTCGATGGTTCTGACCTTCGAGCATCTCCAGAGTGCACCACTGCATTCACGAAAATATTAACGTGGGCAAGTGACCCTAAAAGTGCTGATCTTAGAAAGGTGAGCTTGTTTAACCTTGATTCAGTAGGAAATCTTCAAAAAACTGTGCCTAACGTTTTTCTCTTTCTGTTATTAGGCCTCTCAGAGTGTTTTGTTTGCATATTTTGGTTTGAACACTCCGGAATTCACCAAGCTTCTCAATCAGTTACCACGTAGCTTGCAAGACAATGCTTTCAAATTGCTTCAAAATATGATGAAAAGTCCCCCAAGTCCTGTGACGGCACGGCTTCATTCTCCGAGCAAGGTTTCAAGGTAGGGGTTTGTGTTAATTGCAAAGAAAATACAAAAATCTGTTGATGATTTTCATGATCGATTGAAATGATTCAGGAAGGCGACTCTTTGGCCATGTTCCATGCACATATGTACGTTTTTATAGTACTCATTTTAATGTACTTTTGGTATTTAAAGGCACAGGTATAATCTGTCTAATGTGGACCCTGATGATACGGAAAATATAAACCCTGAGGACATATACGTTTCTTTGCGAGAAACAAGTGCCGAAATACAAAATTATAGTTTTGATGGAATAGACAATAGCTTTACAAAAGAGCGGCGAGAGCTTGACAGGGATACCACCTCACAAGACAGTGGTATCAGCCAAATGTCTGTGCCAGATGGTCGGATGGATGTACTCGAAGAGAAATATGAATCTTCTCCAGAGGAGAACTCTCCCAGTTGTCGGAGAGATTATAATGCTGCATTATATCAAGATCATGTGAGTTGAGCTACATGTAGTTAAATTCCAGGCACACATTGTGTGTTTGGTTTTCTTTTAGCATAATTAAGATCACGCTTTATTTACATGCTGAAAATACAAACCTTGATTATGTCTTAGGCATGATCTTTTGAAAGCTCAATTTATGCTGTGTTTATCCAGGACTGTTGATCTTTAAACTAATTTGTTATGTGCTTATTGCAGATTCCTGAAAATGGGTATGCAAATAATAAAATGTCAGATAGCTTCCTCTGGGGTGATAAAGGGTTAGATGAAGGTACATTTTTTATTTCTATCTTGTTGCATTTCATAATTAAAAATAGTGTGTGCATTTTAAGTGCATTATTTTAACTTGTCTTTTTAATAATCCAACTAAATTATTTCATGTGTCTCTCTTTCCAGATTTAGGCAATGTTGTTATTGGAGATATGGAGGACGTTTTAGCTGTCATCTCAGATGATGGGAAAAGGTATTGCAATACTTGAAATTAGATGAGGGGATGCTGGACCAACTATCTGAAAATGTTATACCTAACGGAAATTTTCCTTATTGTTTAAATGTTTAAATTTTTATTTTATCATATTTTAGTTTGGAAGAACGGTTGTGTGCTTTGACCCACCTTACAATTCAAGCCAAACGTGGATCAACGGAGGCATGGGATAATCACTTCAGATTGGTTTTAAGGACCCTTCTTGATACTTTAGAAGATGCTGATGTAAGTCTCAATGTCTACCTTCATTTTGGAGAGATTTTTAATTAAGTATTTGGCCAAAATGATACAATTCATCTAATCTACCAGATTTTTGTGTTTTATGTTTTTTTTTCCAAAATTTTATATTTCTTTGTTCAGATGCACAGTTATGATGGTTAACTGTGTCCTTGCAAAACCTGCATTGTACCAATTATGATATGATTCTAGGCTTCTGTACGTGCCAAATCCCTCGTCACACTTTGTGAAGTACTCCGCCATCAATCATCACGCTTCCAAGGATTCACTGAATTAACCATATTGAAAGTTTTGGACGCGCATAAAGATCCAGATAAGGATGTTGTCAGAGCGGTTGAACAGTGTGCTCATGTATTAGCATCGGTTCTCACTGCCGAACAAAGTGTCCGTGTAATCAATCCAGTCATTCTGACTGGTGAATTCCCTGTGAATCTTGCAGCTATTAAAATGCTAACCAAGGTTTGTTAATATTAACCATTTAGCCATGGTTAACTTCGATGTGTCTTTGGTTTGTATACATGTACGTTTGCAATTCGTTTCTAAACTCTTGTTTAAACTCAGGTGGTGGATCAACGACCTTTAGATGAAGTTACATCAATGTTGGCAACTGTCATGCCTGGACTCTTAAAGGTGCGTTATTAAATGACTGGTGAATTTCAACTTTCAAAATTGAACGTTTGAAAGATTTGTGAGTCATAATTGAATGTGTGACATTTGTGTTTGTCATGAAGTGAAATGAAAGGCCTAAAGCGTTTCTGTAATAGATAAAATACTAATGTTTATTTTATTATCATTATCAGGCATATAACGATCCAGAAAGCAGTGTTCGTAAGGCAGCTGTGTTCTGCATTGTTGCTTTGCACACCGCCAGTGGGGAAGCTATGAAACCTTATCTCTTAGAACTCAATGGGAGCAAGGTAAGCCATTTCCAAATTTATTGAAGGATATTAAGCATGAGACAATGTTGTCATATGCCACATTATGAGTGAACTTTGTGCATAGTTTAGAGGGACTGAAGTTGGATGTAAAAGATGGTTTATGGTTCATGTATGAACAATCAATGTGTGACAAGGCCGCAAATATCCAGGAAACTTCAAATGTTTGATTATATAATTCTTATAATTGTTAATACATCTTTTAAATAACCCTGTTGTCTTAACATTCGTCTGATCTTAACTGCATTAAGCAACTGATTGGTGGATATTTGTTCAGTAACAATGTAATGGGGAATATTTGTTTGGCAGCTGTTTGTCCAATTTAGGTGTGGTTTAACGAAAATCCATTGATGTTGGTGAAACTGGCACTGATCATTCCTTATAATTTCTATTTTCAGATGAAGCTGCTCAATGTTTACATAAAGAGAGCTCAGTCTGTGCAAACGAACTCTCAAGCCAGTAGCAGTCCTGGCTCTCCAAAAAATTCCCCTTATACAAAACCTCACTAAGTCCATGATGAATGGAACAGCTGAGATTTCTAGAAAATGCGGGTCGAATTATTGTGTTGCATTGGTGTTTTGTTTTGCCCAATGCTATCAGTAAGAGAACGTAAGTGTGGGTCCCTATGCTATCTTTTTCCATATGTAGCATTTGGTGAAAATGAGATTTAATATAGAGAACATATTAAAGGTTGAATGTATTATATGATTGTAGTGTAAATAAGCTGGGAAAACTTGTCAACGTCATTCTTCCATTTGTCTCACTTAGGGCCTAGTTTCTAACACATACTCTAATCAGTAGCTTTTACTCGCAGCTGAAACGTTGACTTGGAAACATTTGAGGTTTTTATTGACCTGTTAAGGAATCATATTCTACACATTAATGTGAATAATTCTACTAGATTAAGCATTTTCTCTTCTCTGTACATAAATATGTGGATTTTTATGAAGTTTCAGTGCAGTTTTAAACAAGCAACTATTTAATTATACTCTTTAAAAGTTGGATAAATCTCAGCTAATTTTAATAATTTATATGGTTCATGCTTCATTTTTTTTCTCAAATATTCTTGTCAATTTCTTTGTATAAGTAATGAACGTGAAGTAGTTACTAAAATATTCAACGTGTAGCGAGTCCCGTTTTTGTCAGACTGTTGATTACAAAGCTGCGTTGAGAGCGTTTGTGAAATCATCTTTTATATGATATAAGATGCTTCTGGAATTCATGATAATGGTGGCAATGTAGAAATTGGGCGCCTCTTTTTCAGATATCCTTTGAAAAATGAATAAAATATTTGAATTTACGAGTTCTAATTGATCTTGACAGCCTGTGATGGGCGTTGTTATGGTAAACATATACAGTGTATAATTGCCAAATTTTTTTTTATTTGGCAAAGAACATTTCATTCAAAATGTTGAACGCTTTGGCAGTCATTATTTTATGAAGTCTATGCGAACTCACAGGATTGTAGCATCAGTGATTTACAGCCTTTCCAGCATGTTAAGGCAATTTTGACCGAATTCTTACTGAACATTTTAATTAAAATATTGGCAATCAAGTCAAAATTCAATATATCATATATTTACTATAGGACTTTTTGCACTTTTTTTCGATTTTTTTCAAAATGTTTTTTTTCTGAAAATTTTTTTTTCAAAATTTTTACTTCCTGCCAGATTTTGTTTCTACGCCGATCTCGGCCTCCTGATCATTTTTAACATAGGACTTTTTGCACTTTTTTTTCGATTTTTTTAAATTTTTTTTTTTTTTAAATTTTTACCTCCTGCCAGATTTTGTTTCTACGCCGATCTCGGCCTCCTGATCATTTTTAATCATGGGATTTTTTGCACTTTTTTTTCAAAATTTAAAATTTTTTTTTTTTTTTTAAATTTTTACCACCTGCCAGATTTTGTTTCTACGCCGATCTTGGCCTTCTGATCATTTTTAACCATAGGATTTTTTGCACTTTTTTTTCAAAATTTTTTAAAAATTTAATTATTTTTTTTCAAATTTTTACCTTCTGCCAGATTTTGTTTCTACGCCGATCTCGGCCTTCTGATCATTTTTAACCATAGGATTTTTTGCACTTTTTTTTCAAAATTTTTTAAAAATTTTACCTCTTGCCAGATTTTGTTTCTATGCCGATATCGGCCTCCTGATCATTTTTAACCAAAGAATTTTTTGCACTTTTTTTTCAAAATTTTTTAAAAATTTTACCTCTTGCCAGATTTTGTTTCTATGCCGATATCGGCC
>JAQIXS010000951.1:0-36141 GCA_034700785.1 Rossiulus vilnensis | reverse complement strand
TCAAAGCCTGCGATTCACATTACTGGAGCACGCGAGAAAAAATACTGTTGGCCAGTGCAATTTAGGCGTGAACGTTTATTGTTATTTAGTATATCCTACGAAACATAAATCAAATTGTTGCGTGCAAACTTTAATAAATGGACTATAATCTAAGTGACTCAGATTACATTAAACGTACACACAAATTGCAAAAGCTCACGCTCATAATGGCAAAATATTCACTAATATCAATTCAGTAGTAGTGTTCAAAATTAAGCAATCTGGGCTCTATACGAAAGTAATAAAATAAGCATGATAGTACCTTCTGGGGAAACTCACTAGAAAGTCGTAAATTGCTAAGTACCATTTCTACTCATATTAAAAATTAGTTTAGAAA
Source organism: Rossiulus vilnensis (assembly GCA_034700785.1). NCBI lineage: Eukaryota > Metazoa > Arthropoda > Diplopoda > Julida > Julidae > Rossiulus > Rossiulus vilnensis. The sequence continues at coordinate 35,765 of JAQIXS010000951.1, read as the reverse complement.
TGCCAAACATGGTGGTAATAGAAACCTAAATAAAAAAATGACAACCAACTACTGAATGATAGTTAATTCCCCACCAGCTGAGTTCAACCATGCTATTTTAGCCCCCAAAAACCACTGCTAGGGGAGAAACTAATGTTTAAAATTCATGAGCAAAATTTAACGTCGGTTTTACTGCGTTTTTGGCGCACTGAAAGTGGTTTCCGGTGACCAAAATTAACATGGTTAAGCCCAGTTTGCCGAGATCGGGCATCGCAGGTGGTTATCACCTTCAAGCTAGGATTATCCCTGGTATTCCTAAGAATAGTTTACACACACAACATATAAAATGGTACATGTGTTACTGCTCGCATTCTAAATGTTCAGCATTGCAGGTGAAGTTAAGCTCTACGGCGCTTCTAGAAATGTTCGTTTTATATTGAATTTGTTTTTGTCTATTTAGGCGAGGCGGTTTATCTGAACTCCCTGTTCCGCGACTGGCGAATGAGGGTAAGCGGCCCAAAGAAAATTCATCGCGTGTGGGTCCCTCCGCCCATCCCGATGGTAGGACCAATCACAGTCGAGTATTGCTTCTTAATTCTTCCGCTCTAAAGTTGCCTGGGTTGGCTGACAAAGGTGGTGGCCAGGTATTCAATTAATCTGCTTTATATTTTATTAATGTAGCTACTGATCCCTAATTTTTCCCCAACTACATGGCATAACTCGCATTTTAGCTGTGGCTGTTCAATAATTTGCTCGTGATTGGTTGGGTCTAACAAAGTAACAACAGATTCCGCATGTAGAGCCACGAGCTTATTGGAGCGATCAATTCCGTTTCATATGTGAAGTGAATTTCTTTAACATACATTTGTGCTAGTATTTTTGGATGTGAAGTATGTTACATGTATGCGAATTCATGCTTGCACTAAAGGATGTGAAAAATGACTCGATGACTTAATGAGAAGATTATTTTCTTCAATGAAAACATTTCGTCATTTTGGGTGTAATGACTAATTAGTTATTTTTGCCTGAAGAACTCGTTACTGTTTCCATACATGGCTTGATTTCGTCAGTATTTACCCATTTTATGAAATTTTTCTAACGCCCTAATTTGAAGGATGTCTCCCATGATGTAACACGAGGTTAAAACTTGAAAGTGGGGCACCAAGTATATTTATACACTAAATAAAGTACTCCTACCGGTAGATTTAACTACGAAAGAATTTGTCGTTTGATTTAAGTTTATTTATGATGAATCTACCTAGAGAAGGTAGCCTACACGTTAAGTGACAACTCTGGGCAACAATTTAATGCTCAATTAAGTAAAACTTCTTTCAGTGATATTTGTAATGTTCTATTAAGACGCGCTATGAGAAGTAAAAATATTGTAGTATATTTAAAACTTTTACCATTACAGTTATTAAGTTTAAAGGGGGTATTCAAATGTTAAAGCGTATACATTTTGCGAAGTTATAACGATTTATATGAAGGAAGTTACGATTTAACGAATAGATAATGAATATTGTAAAAATCAGCTCAACATTGTAATCTTTCTTACTTCAATTTGTCTTAATAATCTACCTGGAGTTGCATTAACATGAAATACCAAGATTCATCTAATTAAAACGAAATTGAAATTGTTCCGTATTTTTATGCTCATCGGTGACGTCTTAGCTTTGTTTAACAAATTATGAAAACCAAATTAAAATTGTAAATGGTGCAACATATTTAAAAAATTATTATACTAGGCCTATACATAGGTTATACAATGAATTGAGTGAACATTAGTGGTATTTTCGCTTGGCCAGTGCAGTGAATTTAACCTGTCAATTTCAGTACTTAGTAAAATTTTGAAGCATTTTTCTGTTTAAATTTGCGGATACGAGTGTTTATTTGTAAAACAATTTTAGTTAGAAATAGTAATTATTGCAGATATAATGAATGATTCAAAAACTGAAACATGCGGATAAACTTTAATATTATTTCAGTATTATTTTCGCAGTTTGGCATAGCTGAATGGCTGAAAAATAAACAAACTTCACGGTTTAACTTATTACAAGTATTTTTCTAAAAAGTTTACATGAACGTTTTCATTATTTCAAATTTTCGTGTTTAAAAGCTGTGTGATCATGCTTAATATCGTTCTCTTGGAGGGACTAAGGAGCCAGCTTGGTTAACGTGCCCTTATATGCCGTAGTTTTTTGAGCTCCCAATCGAAACCCTTGGATCCTGATAATAAGGTACTTGTAACCAATGTTTCACTGTCACGCAGGATTGCGATAAACTGCCTGGCCTGGATGGCTACCAGAACAACGTCTTGGAGGGGAACAGAATTAGCCCCGAAGATCGAGATTCTTGGATCTCTGGCGCGGAATCTGACGCCGCTTCGGACTACGGCCAACCCTGCCAAATTTCGATTCTAGAAAGGCTGATTCTGACACACTCCGTGTGGTATCTTCCGGGAATATTCAGAGGCGGAGCCATTCACTTATTGCAAGGCAAAGATGTGGGCGTAAGAAAACCGTTCCTTTTTGTTTTCATTTACCCTATTTAGAAACGAGTGTGATGACATTGTCGGTAAGGCCGCCGAATTGCAGATTGGGACATGAATCTACAAACAAATTAATACTCCGCGAAATGCTGTCTATATAACACAGTTTCTTGGCTCTGCCAAGGATTTGGACATCAGCCACATAATCATTGCCTTGACCTGAATGGTCTAGGACTCTAGGGCCACATCACGATTACACTAAAAGTTGAAATCAAGATGGTGCAAGATTTGGCCAAAATGGTATTACGACAAAGATGCTTCATGACATGTGCAGAGAGAGCTTAAAACCATCTAAATATTATATTTCATTAAAATGCTATTATTCCCATAGAACTTCGTATACGTCGACTAATTAATTAAGTTGACAGCAGATATTTTGGTCAGATCAAAATCTTCAATTTATTCACGGTTAAGCCATGTATGTTTTTTTTTCAAACTTTAATTTCAATCGTTCCAATAGGATAATAAAACAGGGCGAATTTAATATTTATATTATTTTAATATTAAATAAACAGAGCGAAACGTTGCGGAATTAAACAGAACAGTTTGATGACCGTGTGCAAGTTTTAGCAATTAATTTTTTCACCTCAAAATTTATACCTTTCCTTGTTTATTAAAAAAAATCAATATAAACTGAAAAAAATAAGTTTTCTAGCTTATTTTTTTCAGTTTTCATCAATTAATTATATAACAATCCTATTAAATTAATTAGTATCATTAAAATAAATAATATAAAATTTTTAAAAATTTATTATTAAAAAAAAGCAATCAACAAAATTACCTGGGTTGGCTAAGTTTTCGAGCATAAAATGTGTAAATGAAAATCTTGTTGTGAAAATCTTAACATTTTGAATGAGGTACCCTGGTAAATAAATTAAAAAAACATTGTAATAATATTTACATTTATCTGTTATTGCCAATTTCATGCGTGCATCTGAGCAGAGTAAATATTAAGAAATTTCAATAAATAAGATTAACATTTTTTTAGAAAAGAACAATCAATAAAGGTCCATTGATTTGTTTAATCACATTTTCGTAAGTGTAAACTTAAATTCATTAATTATCAGGTATACTGAACAATGTTCTGAAGATTCGTCATAAATAAGGGAGTTTTGGCTGCTTGCCTAACTTTCACCAAATTAACGTGTTTGTCTGACGAGGAAGTACAAATAACACACTCATACTTGTTTTGCATTCAGGGTATCTTTTCCAAATTATCTCAACCAAAGATTCAATAGAACTTGTGAATTCAAAGAAGGCACAAAGCAATGACCTTGTAAATCCGACAAATCGCAAAGATTTTTTACCGATTAATTGAACGAAACTTTGTCAAAACCGTTATGTTTATGACAACCTTGTCCCGTTTTATTGTTTAATAAATGCCAAGCCCCATTATAGGCAGTCGGTTTTCAGGTTAGGACAAATATTGACTAGTTTTTACAAGTTAGGTGGTGCCAATATGGGAGTGAAGATCGTTTATTACGTTTATTTAACAACGCCCAAGGGCGTCATGATAAGCGATATGCGATGATAGTAAGTTTGAAATTATCAGTAGAAAACAGCAGAAAACTTCGTAAGCCATAGTCAGGAATGTCCATACAAGATGTTTTCACCTCCACCACCGACAAACTACCAGTCATTAATTGCTACCTATGGAATTAGTAAGTTTAATGACACCGGATGTAACTCTTTCAGAACTTCATAATACGCCAGTCGAGCCAACCGAACACGAAAGCGATCACCGTCCGTCTGCCACCTGATAAAGGGCCGTATATCGAGCATTACCTCATCGAAGCCATCGATGGAAAACTCAGGCTGGAAGGATCAGACAACCATTTTACAGCCATTCCCATGCTGGTAGCCCACTACTGCCAGTGCTGGTAAGTCAGTCATAGAATGACATCCTTAACTTCAAACCATTTTTAATACAGTTTTCATACATCTACTGTTTTTCCATTGACAGTGACGAACTGCCAGTCCAGTTGACATTGCCTCACTTGATTGCAGAAAGCAACAGCAAGCACCAGCTGTCCTCCCTTGCATTATTAGGACAGGGTAAATCAGTTTTTGTCCATTTATCCAAATCTAGCTTCTGGTTAATGCTGACATAAGTACTTTCAGCTACGCCAAAGTGATTTTTTATGTTGTATCCATTAGCGGCACATTCCCACAATAGGTGGGAATAAATCTTCCAAAAAAAAATTCTTAAAAACGCACTCACCTGAAATGCCCGCCATGTAAAAATGCTGACTCACACGTTTTTGCTTCATCAACTTAATTGGTCATAGGTTATATGATATTCCATATAATTTGTGAATGTCCCGGCATTTATTCATAAAAAATGAGGGAAATGTAGCATTGTACAAAAAAAGTAATTAAGAGTATATTTTGTGCACGATGAGCATCGTATTTCTGAGGAAAAACATCTGTGGTTGATAACTTGTTTCTTTTTTGAACTGGAATTTCACTGGTATTTTTGTGGGATCTTGGTCAGTATAAGGGTGGAAAAATTAAACATAGGCCATATATCATATGGACCTGCATGACCGATAGACCATATATGTTCAATTATATTCATAAACGCAATTAAAATAAGTTTATAAAGTCCATATATACAGTATATCCTTCTGTTTTTACATTCTTACGTATGACTATATATGTCAACATATTTACAGACATGGCCATACATTTCTAAGTATGTCCAAATCTGGAAACTGCGCATGATTGGCATTGTGCATGATAATATTGTATAACTCACAAGATATCATGATTTTAAAATGCAACTATTCCTGTCAGTGTTGTTAATAATTATGTTCATTGGGGTTACTTTTGCAATTTTAGAGCCTTATTCATACAGCTGTATATCCATATCTTGTTAATTTAGAGCACGTAGCTACATATTGTTTATTTAATTACGTATTGTAATATTTTCCATGCATGTGTATTTCCATCAAAATTTTAATATAAGACACTTCCTGTATGCGGCCATGCACGTTGCCATGCATGGCCATTTCCACCAGGGTATGCTTTGAAAACTCAGGAGCATTTAATAATATTTGCAGTGTGAGGCTTTCCAATCTGCATTCTTTTTACCAAATTAGAACTTTGTATTTTTTTCCCAGAATTTTGGATGTCACCATCCGCCGACAAACGCTCGTCCATGGGAAAGTCTCCAAAGCTCACCATCCCGTCACCATCCAGCATCCCCCGCCCAACCCTGTCTACGTTTGGCTCTCCAACGTCCCCCACGTGCAACGACTTCTCATCCCGCGGCAGTCCAATTCCGGCATCCCCCCTACACGCCTCTAACTCGTCCCTGGCATCAGCGTCCTCCAAGGCCACAAACTCCCCGACGTCCTCCGAGAAGTCTTCCATGTTCCGACGCTCGGGCCAGCGGCCCGCTCCTCCCCCGCGGTGGTACTGCGGCTCTCCGCTGCCCTCCAATGGCAGCAGCAACGTCACGCTAAGCGTTCCAACCACGGAAGCTTCCTCCCCCACTCCGAGCGGGACATCCGCGGCCAACTTTACAGTGACCACCACGGTCACGTTCCATGTGAACCAGTGCACGGCATCGCTGCCCATCGAGGTGGAGACGCCAACCGAGGACGAGAAGAAGTCCGGCAATCTGACCAACGGTCTGGCCCCGGAGCCCACGCTGACCACCTCGACCACGGCCTCTCTGACACGCCGGGGCAACCTGCCTAACCCCGGCTACGATCCATCCCCCTCTCCCTCCATCGAATCTCCCCCGGGTTTCCACCGCAGCAGCCTGGACGACAAGATCAGCGACTATGAGGACATCTGGGTGTGCAGTCCGAGCCCGATACCGGAGTCGGAGCAAAAACCTGCACCTAACCAATCTTCGAAGCAAGACGCCGGTGCATCGCAGAACGGCTTCCCGTCAAAAGATGGCGTCGGCGAAGCAGACGAACTTCAGGTGATCAAAGCACTGAGGGCTCTCGGCATGCAGGGCCTCACGCCCTCCTCTCACAACTGGGAATACTCATCCACCACCAACCAGACTGATCAGGAGAAGGTACGTGCCCGCAACAGCCAAACTAACTCCGAGCACGAGGACGAAGAGCTCAAGGATGGCAGGACCAAGCTGGGGTCCCTGATGGTTCCCATGCCCAAGATCCCGCGAGTGTCGGCGGTGATGCACGGGGAGACCACCCCGATCCGCATCAACATTTCCAACAGGACCCAGTCGGAGTGTTCTGGCGGTAAGCCAGAGTCGGATTCGGTGGAGCGGAGTCCCAGCCGGCTCTCGGGGCACCGACACTCGGATCCCGATATCCTGTGGCCAAAGCCGCAGATCGCCCGGGTTCTGCCGCATGGCTCTGTGTCCGAACCGCACATTCTTGACGGCAGGCCCCAGGCCTGGCACCCTAGGCACTCGACGGTCAAGCAGCAGATGACGTCCAGCCTGACCGACTTGCATTCCAAGACCAAGGTCCTGGTGGAGCCTGGAGGTGGGTTCGTGAATGTTGGGTTCAGGTCCTCGTCCTCGCAGCTCTTGGCCGCCAGGGGCCTGGAACCATCGGCCGCGCAAGACAGTGATGCGTGCTCAGTGAAAACCGGCAAGAGCGAAAAGACCGACCGGAGCACGCTACCCCGAGTGCAGTCCAAGCGCAATCGGCATCTGCCGCTTCCCTTCAACCTCCAGGAGCTTGCGGCCGACATGTCATCCTCGGCTGCCACCACCCTCACCAAGAACACGCTGACCAGAAGGACTGGTAAGACGGTCAACGAGAGCGCGTGGTGCGTGGACTCGTCCTGGGAGTGGTACTCGAGGCACTGCGGCTCATTGCCGTCAGATTCCGATTCTTCGTCCGAGGACGAATTCCTCATCGAGAACCTGACCGACAACGAGGAAACGGAGTTAGTGCAGCTGCGGCAGAAGGGCACCCGTTTCCCGGTGCTCCTTCGGCCTCCGGGAGCCTACATCGCAAACAGCTTCCTGAACAGCAGCGCGGACACGTCCAACGTGGTGGTCACCGTGGAGGAGCTCCTCACGCAGGCATCGCCCCAGCTCAAGGTGCCGGAGATCAAACCGCTTACGGCCAGCAACCTCTTGCGGGTTTCGGCCTACGACAACATCGACAGCGAGGACGAGGAGAAGCGGGTGGTGAAGGCGGTCTCCGGCAGCAGGATCTTCGTCTTCAACGGTCACCAGGAGCCGCTCTCAAAGGCCTCTTCAGTGAACGGTGACCCCATCCAGGTGCGGACAGACAGACACAAGGCCAACAGGCCCGGTGCCGGGGGCCTGAAGCAGAGGCACGTGCCCTCGGAGGCTGGCAGCAGCGCCACCGAGTTCTCGGAGCCCTGGGACAGCTCCCGATGGGAGCGGCTGCTGCTCGAAGCTGCCGATGCAAAGGTGAGGCCCAACTACCAGCGAGATTCAGTCCTGGAGAAGAACGACCTGAACAGCGCCGCGGAGGTGAAGAAGGTGGAGCTGATAGAGGACGCCAACCACAACGGCAGTGGGCCGTCCATCGTGGACGATGAGTCGCAGTCGGTGTCCACACTCACGAATGAAAATGAGGACGTCTACACGGCAAACTTCGCCGACAGTGATGAGTACTTCCAAAAAATTCCAGGTCAGCTGATTTTTACGTTAACAGATATGGTGGAGGAAATCTTTAATGGCGACCATCAAGTTGAGTAATAAAAGAGAATAACATGAGTTGAGGGATAACACCCCCTGCCACGTGGCAAATCTTTGTTGACAGTATATCTTTGTTGACAGTAAGTGATAGTTGAATTGTTAACTGATTGCTGAACGAAATTGAAATAAATTAAAAAATAATTCTTGTCGGATAGATATTAAAGCTAAAACAAAAGGATGACAACCACGCAAAAAAAAAAATACATCTTTCCTTCAAATACTTATGATAATTGCAAAATGTAATTTTCCCCGTGTAGGGTCTGCACTACGTTTTTATAATTTGAAAATAAGTTTGTTTTAAAAAAATTAAACGAATTTTGCAAAAAAACGATTATTTTATATCCGAACTGTTTTTCGTAAATAAACGGCCCGCATGATGTTGGGACATATTTCAAAATATATAAGATATGTGACAATATTCTAAAAATATACAAATTAATATTTTAAAACATACCAGAATATCATGAATTGGGACTTTAGTGTATTATGTAATATATCTGAAATTATATTACAAGCAATAGATTTTAAAAGATATGTTAAACTAATAGTTATAAAACTATAATACTACTACATAAAACTATATAATAGTACTGTTATATAAACACCATATAATAGTTCTTAAATTTATGGCAGAATATATTTTAAAATTTATTGTGCAATATAATCTCAGATATATTACTTCACATAATTGACTAAAAATCACAATTCATGATATTTATGGTATATTTATGCACATATTTTTAAAATATTTTGTCACATATTATCATGTATATTTTGAAATATAACCCCAAGTCATGTAGGGGACATATTGAAATTATAAAAAATAACGCAGATCCTAGAGGACAACCAGTTCTACACGGGAAAACAATAAATTTACAAAAGATATTTGAAGCAAAAATGTGTGAATAATTTTGCATGGTGGGCATCCTTTCGGGTGGGGCTTAAGATTGACCAGTTTAAGTAGGCAAGAGTGTTTTTATGAACATATGCGTGTGCAGGTATTGAAGTAACGTAAAATCCACTTTGTCCCTCAGTAAATTGCAATGTAATTCCAAGGCTTTTAGGACAGATCTAACATTGCTTCGACATTTTTTTGGTTAATTCATGTCACACATTTCATTCCAAAACAATAGTTTGTGCAATAATGTGAGAATAGCAAACATTTAAGTTTTCTTTTGCAAAGTTACGAATTTGTACCGAAAATTCTTCCTGTTTCTATGATAAACTACCTGAAACCAAATTGAGATGAATCAGGTCGTCTAATTTGTTTTAAGCCAGTGCAATGGTTATAACCTGCATAGCAGTAAAATTATCAATCCATAATTCAAAAATACTTGATCACAATGAAAACAAATATAGTTTTAGCGTTGTTCAATCGATCAATTCATTTGAATTTTCAACTGCTACCGCCATCCCAACATAATAAACGTTAAAGACATTCCCCCTGATTACGACTGTAGTAGGCCTAATCTTATAAAAGATAACCTGGCGCACCCTGAAATTGCACGGATTTGTAGATAACTTCGCATACAAAATGGCGACAATATTAAATTCTGTTTCGAATCCCTCAGCCCTTCCTTGCCTGCTTTCGCTTCGTCGAAAGGATCGACATTTGGGAAAGCCAATTCGGGATTATGTGTTCACGTAAGTTTAATTCAAAATAAATTGTGTAAATAATCGCCGCAATGGCTAAGCGACACATCAAGCATTCTTGTATATCCTCTTTAGAATGGCACAAGATAAAAGTTTGATATTCGGACAGCATATTGAACACTTTATCCAGTGCACGTTAGAGAGTCATGAAACCAATCCACACGTGATGATGCGCAATGTAAGTACTGTGCCTGATCTGCTAACAATTCAGCATTATTTGCCAATTGTTATCATTTTGACGTTAAATTGTATTCGTAATATTGATGGCAATTTGTTTACGTCATGCAAAAAATTCTTCATTTTACACGATATCGCCATATTTTTCTTAGGCTATTAAAAATTCTTACTTGGATCTGAATTGTTTGCAACCGTGTAAGAAAATCACTAGTTGTGTACTAAAACTGATCTGACATTTGTGTTATGAATTTTGGCACAGGTCCGGCAGTTCATGAGCGGCATGGCCAACTTTTTGGTGAACAGCGGTGAAGGAAAATTCAGCAACTTAGTGCAAGAAGAAAGAGGAAAAGTACGGGAAACTATAGCAACTATATTTTCTCTGGAATAATGCACTACTGCTCTCAATACTTCAACAAATTAAAAAGATATCATTGAATGAATTCCCACGTGGTTGACAAGATATGCATTTGTAATGACATGCAATTCATTTGAATCTTTTTTTTATAAACTGATAGCTAAAACCCAACGAGTTCCTAAATCTGGACACCATTTTGGAAGGCGTTTTGCACAAAATCGTGGTCCGTCCTTTGAAGCAACGTATCTGCCACTTGTTCGTGCAAGAATACACGATGAGCGGGGCGGTCAACATGCTGTCGGACAGCATCAAATTCGCCAGGACCAGGACGCCCGAACAGCTGGGAATAAAGCCAGATCTGACCCCGCCCCAGGGTCAAACCATGGAGATGATTAAGCACTACCTGAGTAAGCTGCAAAAAGCTTACTCGCCACTCAAGAAACTAGAAAACCTGCTTGCGGCCATCTCAATAATTTATCAGTCGGTAAGAAGCATCGATCTCTTTGTTCGGCACTCGGTATCATTTGCTCGCAAATAAGAAAACTGATCAAAATGATTATTTACCTGCAGATTTTACAAGACAGGGGAGGTGTGCACCATTCCTTAGGGGCTGATGGTAAGTTCTTCAAACCGCCACTTTAGAAAATGGAACCGAAAGCACAGCATCCTGTTCCTAATTTCACAGAGCATCTGTGACTGCCATCTTCACCCTTTATTCATAGAAAAGAAAAGAAAAATTAATATTCTGGTAAAAGATAACGAACACGTGCAACTAATTTTTAACGTCCCAAAAAGAGCACTCAAAATCTGTTTTTAAACAGAAGCAACTTATTAAATAAGCAAGCTGTGAACCCTTGCTATATATTCCTTTATTTTTAAAAAAAATTATCTTTTTTCTGTTTTACAAAAAATCCTCGTTTTTCCTATATCTTGACAATATTCTTGAAACAAAATCAAACTTCGTTCAAAAACTGACCCAATTACACATAGGAAAATATAACTCATTGGACAACTTACGTTTACCATTCACTGTAAAAAATGCAAAGAAATAATTTTATGTTGTTAAAATTGAAAGATATTCAAACTTCATGAATTTAAAATGTTTATAACATTGTATTTATGTATGCAGCAAATATCCAGATTTAGAAATGGAGGTTTGCATTCATCAAATATGCCTTCCTTTTCTCTAAATTCCTATATTTTTCCTCCTTTTTCCTATATTTCCTTTATAAATTTACAGTCTGAATAAGATTAGATCTTAAAGATCTTTTTGGACAGATATAATATGACATTTTCGTTTATTCCATCTCCACTCCATTTTTATACAACAATATAATTCCCCAAAAATTCCCCATTGAATAAATAAGTTCTGCTGAAAAGTACCTTCGTTAACGTTCGTTTTCATCACAAAAATTGCAGATTTTCTTCCCATGCTCACATACGCTTTAGTCCACTGCGGCCTAATCGCCGCAGAAGTCGAAGCCGAATACATGTGGGGGCTACTCCATCCCTCGCTTTTATCCGGGGAAGGAGGTTACTACCTGACCACCCTCAGTAGTGCGGTGCACGTTTTGAAACATCTTCAGAAATGTCACGCAGACGGATCGTGGCCTCGAAGATCGGATGCCAGCGGTCAGAAAGTAAGTATTTGCATGATGCGTCTCAGTTTTAAAACAATCTCCTAATATTTTGGGTAAAGTATTGGATCAGTTTTAATGGAATCACTTCTTCAGGTGGCGCTATGTCTAAGCGAACTTGATGGGTTCATGAAAGTGCTCATCCCTAACGAACAAAATGGTAACATCATTTCCAAGACGGTACCTGTTCGGCCTAACATGACAACTAAGGATATATGTGAGCATGCCTTCGTTTATAAAATCGTCCAATTATGATATGATGGTATCACATGTGTACTAATAATCAAATCTTTTAATTTAAGGTAAAATGGTCGCGCATCGCTTGAGCATCACAAATCCTCAAGATTATGCACTCTATAAACTTATGAATGGTGAAGGTAAATATTGACAAATGTGCTTTTCATTATAAGTTAGGCGATTTTACTTAAAAATTTAGGATCTTTCCCGAGTAAGAAAATGTCATAAATGGCGGGCTATGCATTATCTTCAGAGCAACCTAACTTAGGGTACCGATAGACTGTACAAAAAAATGACAGCTAGAGTGCGTTTTCTCTAGGTAGACCTCTCTAGCGGGGTGTGCACAGTAATGGAGAATGTACCCTATCTAGAGCAGTGGTAGAGGGCTCTTCAAGACGGCAGGTCTAGGAAGATCGCTCTACAACCTGTGTGGAGGATGGCTAGAGCTGATTACTCTATGTACACTCTAGCATAAACGCAGCTATAGACTGATGCTTTATCTGAGCACAATAAATTGTACATGAAAGCAATGCAATGAATTCAACATGCTGAATGGGCTAGACAATCAGCTAGAGCACATGGTCTATTTATCTGAGTCAGTAGATCAATTTTAAGTGACGTTTAAAACATTAAATGAGTTAGTTTTAGATGAGATGCAACCAAACTGCGTCACAAATCTGTTTTTCTTACCTTGTTTTTTTTTCTAACAGAAATTCCACTAAGTGAATCTGCCTGTCCATGGATGGTGAAAATGGAATTGGATAGAGCCGGCATGGAATGTGCCTTCGCATACAAAAGAATTGATTCAAAAATTGCATGGCCAGTCAACTTTAGAAAGTCGTAGAAGTAGAAGCCAATCCATTTAGCATTTCATCATTGCAAATACCTTCGGTAAAGTGGACTGAAATGAAAGATATTTTTTCTGATGTAAATTGCAGAAAACAGCTATCGATTGATTCAGATTTTAAGTACTGAGCATTATTCTTGGCATGCTCTCTAAAGCTATGTTGTTGAGTTCGTTTGGGCAAACAGCTAGGGACGCTTTTATTGTCGGATTCGCGTACTTTTTTTTTACAAAATGTTCGAAGAAGAACACTTTTTTTACTTGTTAGCAAGCGGGACCACGATTACATTTGCTTTTATTTATGTCGAGTTAGGTGTTTGTTGCTTAATTGTTCAAATGTTTATTTTTAACGAGATTCTTTTATTTTGTAAGCTTATTGGGAAATGGCAGCCTAATACATTTGTGCGTCCACTACTTACTGTAACTCGTGTGGCAAATCGTCCTGACGTTCTTGGAATGGTGAAAAAAATGCTGTTAATTTGTGCCGTGTTTAGGGCTAATTAATTTGGTACGATCCTCCACGTTGAGTTTGCTCGCAACCCACAAGCCTATTTCTGTGACTGTGATATATTGTGCAAAGTGAGCAGCAACCACGATCGTTTTATGAATTTTGACCTTCAGTGGTTAACACTTTTGTTCCGTTTGCACCACGAATCAACGTTTCATCATTTTTTGTTTCCAAGTTGAATGTACCATACTTATTACTCATAAAAGATTTAAATTGTTGGTGGTCAACATTATTGCTTTTCTTGTTTCAATACATACGCATTATGGAGAATTAACACATTTACAATATTTTTGCATACCAGCTATAGCTTAGCAGCAGAGCGATCTTTAAATGTAAAGGTGAAGAATCGAAGATTGCCAAATATCATGGGATCAAAGTTCACAACAAAAACGCATGAGATGCGTCACGCTGCATTCTTTGTTTCAAATACTTATTCTAACTCCTAAATTTATTTTTCTACTTTTTATTGGTTGTCCACTAAGGTCTCAGTGATTTTTTTATTAAAAGTTAAATCTTAAAAAAAAACTACCTAAACCTTTAATGCCCATCTTAGAGGTTTCACTGAGAGCAAAACAGCTGTTTTCGGAGGTCACAAAACGATGTTTTCATTACCAATTATCATTAGAAATTAACGGGACTTTTTAAAATTATAAAAAAATAACTCAAACCCTAGTGGACTAGCAATTCTACACTGGGGAAAATAAATTTAGCAATAAATTTTGCTTTAAATGTGTTATAACTGTAACTGATATGTTTATTTTTACCGTCTAAGTAATTTTGATATTTTGAAAATGTCCCGTTTATTTTTAATAGAAAAATTGAGAAAAAAATCCATCTTTAGAGGTTCCATTGAGGCTAAAACCCGCTTTTCGGAGGTCGCATAAAGGTGTTCTCAAGTGTTTTTCATACATGTGTACGTAAACTGGACATTTTTAAAATATAAAAAAGAACTCAAACTAGAGTAAAATCAATTCTACACTGGTAGGAATAAATTCATCAACTATTAGTAGGCCTATAATAAATATCTGAAGCATTAAACCTGTAGCAATATTTATAATAAAGTGGAAGCTAGATTATCCGAGACCAATTATCCGATATTCCGATTAACCGAGGTGAAGCAACCTCGGATTAACCGATATCCCGAGCATGTAAACCTTGAGAAAGCGCCATGACATGAACGGACTAGTTGGAGCTGGAACCTGCAGGTCTTTCTGATAGAACAAATTATGAAATTTTGTTATTTTCAAAGAAAATTTTCTCTTTCCGTGTCTGCTCGTTCGAACCTATTGTATCGACAGTTATACCTACATGTACATTATTTTTAACCTTGCTTTCGATTATCCTCGGATGTGAGCCAAAAGTATGCCCACTATGCACAAATATTACTGGCACATTTTTTGCTTCAAATACTTATTATAATTGCTCAATTTATTTTTACCAATGTAGAATTGGTCGTCCACTAGGGTTTTAGCTTTGGTTTATAATTTCAAAATGCCCGTTTATTTATTCAGAAATTTGAAAAAGATCCGTTATGCGACTTCCTAAAGCGGGGCTTTCCTTCATGGCAACCTCCTTTGAATTTTTTCGGCGGATTTTCTCATTAGAAACCAAAGCTGAAACCCTAATGGACGAGCAATTGTAGATAGTGAAAATAAATGAAGCAATTTTAATAAGTATTTGAAGCAAAAAAATGTGTGAGTAATATCTTTGCATGATGGGAATGCTTTTGCCTGAAGCGATTTAACTTTTGAAAATCCCTCCTTTTTGAGATGCTATATTTTGACACTAGAGGACGTATTCAATTACAACGCAATACGCAATCGTCTGCATTCCGTAAACCCAGCCGGACTGCCAACCTGAGGAGACTACGACCTTCATCCTGTTTACTAGCAAGAAAATTTGCAATTTTCTGAATTTTCCAGAATGTCTTATTCCTTCAACTCCTTCACTGGTCGCCTGATCGGGACCACCCAGCTGAAGGCCTACAACCCGCAGGTGCCATGGTTTTTCTCTATTTTTCACAGGCGTTTCAGAGCCTACATTTCTGCGCATGTTGATTGATATGCAACCAGTTCAATGAAGGTCACACTGCTACTCGTTATCGTTTAAGGGCCTGAAGAAACTGGGACCTAGCGAGCCGGTCAATCCCTACCCACCGACATGGAAAGCAGTTGAAGCTCGTGCTTACACCCACCATGGTGTGGATCATCCTACCCCCAAGAGCGCACCCCACAGTGCCACTCCACGCTTAGCTCCTTCAGGCATTCCGTATGGTCCTGTACCCGAGCATTTCAGGCGTGCCCAGGAGCATTTCCAGGTGATTGCCATAGATGTTTAAGTCTTGGTTCACTTTCAAAATTAAATTCACTTATGTGCCACTCATGGTTTTGATCAAAAATCTCTATCACACCAACATACCAATGTATTGCCTACATTTTTGCCAGATTACATGTACTCCAAATAACCAATGTAAATACAACCCATAACCATCTTTAAATGATTTCTTCAAGTTCTACTAACTACTCCTTCACTGGATTTTCTTTGACTTTAGGCAACACGTTTAGGAATTAATTCTGCGATTATGTTGAGTTTAGTTTTTTTTAGAAATACTTATAAGTGTATTCGAAATACAGTTAATGTTACAAACTAAACATACATGTATATAACTAAAACATGTGGCAAACCTAAACTGTCATCAAATCTGTGCGTGTGGTGACCTGCTGAAATATGAATGATATTGATTGAATGGGAATCGTGTTTAAAGTCATTCATGCAAATAACTTTTTAACTGATTCCAGAAACCGAACAATGTTCTCGTCCACTTAAAGGGAGGCCCGAAGGACAAAATTATCTATTACTTTACCATGGGATTGATTGCTGTCGGATTGGTTGGCATTCTTCATGCTGACTACAAGCTGTCCTTTCCAAGAAAAGAATAAAACCTCAGATCTATTGGTGTGTGGATAGTATGTAGTGTGGCTTTCTGGGAGAAACAGATTTGCCACGTTTTTTTTTCTGTAAATTAGTGCAGTAATTGTAAATAAGATGAAAAAGCATGTTGAAAAATGGCTGTACAATGTACGTTTGATTGATAATAAACAATGATCAAAATGGTGCAAAACGTTTTAAGTTTGAAAACCTGAGAAAAAGCCTAGAAAATTCTCATTAGAACCTGCTGGATTTGCTAACAATTTCATGATTTTTTGCTGCAGGCCAACAAAAGGTTTTATCAATTGTTTTTCTCGAAAACAATGGTTTTCAGCAATGCATTAGTACATGTACACATAAATAAGTTAGCAAGGCTAAATTAATTACAAATAACATTTCATAACATTTTTCTCAACGTAAATGTATTAATTTTTGCAGTTTTCAATTTGAAACCTTATCAAGTACTTTGAAGCAAAACATACACATTTTGGCCAAATTTCTTGCACTCAAAAGCCAGACCCAAAAAGATGCCCACCATGCAAAAAAAGCACTTCAAATACTTGTTATAATTCCTAATTGTAATTTTTTTCCTGTGTAGAATTAGTTGCCAATTAGGGTATGCGTAATTATTTTATAATTCAAAAAAATAGCTTTTCTGGCCAAATTTTACCCACGATATTGGAAATTGGCAATGTACATTACTGTATATTGAGGCTAATCTAAACAACACCATGCATGCGAGACCAAAAATTGTAATTAACAGACACAAACGTTTTACGCATATGTTTCTTACTTACTATTGTTAATTTTGATGTTTGACGAGGTTCATTTGCTTTGGATTTCTGATGTTACGGAGCTGACTAATCATCTGATTATCCCGCTCTGTTCCATTGCAAGTATGGAATGGCGAACGAGGCCAGTGGTGCCACCTGCCGCTAAGTAAGGAAAGCAAAAAAATAATTTCCCCAAAATTAATCTAATTAAATTCTTGAATACTTTGACTTGAAATGATTAAAGTACAATTTGTTTCGCTGTAATTATCAAGGTTCATTTTTATACACAGAAAAATTTGCTATTGTGCAGAAGCTGTTTTCCAATGAAAACGCTACAATTTTGTGGGCACCCAACGGCCTTCAGGAAATACAGATCCTGAGGTGAGGTCACACGGGATCCAAATTTCGACTTTGAGTCGAGCCACCCAGCGTTAGCTAAAAAGTATTTCGAGTGAATTTCAGGAATCATGCGTTCGATAAAGGTAGGTATCTTAATTTTACGTGTATTTCGTGAAAGTAAATGCACGTACATCCACCGAAAAATGTAGGTCAAATAATCAGGGAAAAAAATATTCACTCATTGGAAGGCCTTATCCCTAGGCTCATGATCATGTACATGAATTTCAGTACATTTCTCAGTTGGTGATAGCAATTAAATGTAATTGTCTTGAAATATACGCGTTTATATGCGGAATTTTCGTTTATTTGAACTGTTCTTTTTAGTTATTTCAGGCACTTGTAAGGCCAGCAAGGCAGATGACCACTCACTCTGGTCCAAGAAAATTACCACCCGCGTCCCCTGAGTTTAAAGCCAAGCAGGAATTCTTTCAGGTGACAATCATGTAGAGACAATGATTTGAACAAAACTTCGTTGTTACAACGTGTACAAATAGCTGATATAATTTTGACCTGGTCATAGATGGATAATGGCGTTCTGGTGCACTTGAAGAAAGGACCGACGGACAGGTTTTTCTATTACCACCTGATGTTCTTAATAGGAGGAGGTCTTGTTGCTTGCCTTGCCATGGATTACAAAATGGCTTTTCCTCAAAAGCCCACATAAGTTGTATTGCTGCAGCACGGGTGGTCCAGTGTAGCCATTTCTAGGTCAAGCAGAATGAACAAGAACGTTAACATTATTCTTCACTGTCGATAGGTTATCTCAGAATTGTATTGCTACAGTACACAAAAGTAAATAAATGGTGGATGCAACTACTTGGTTAGTTATTAATATTATTGTTATAAATACCAGACCTGCCAATAAGGGGTAGTAGTAATAAAACAAATTATAGACTGTCGTTGAGAAATACTTATGACTTAATTGAATAATGTGATCAGAACTTGACAGAATATGTGAATACAGAACGCTGATATTGCTAAAAATTCCATTGAATTCTGAAATACTTTATTGTTGCATGATACAGCCATTCTGTAGCACATTGTGCTGACCTCTGCAGTACAGAAGTATCTGTTGACATTTATTAAATTATCTCAGTCAAACAAACTTTCAGGCTTGTTCAATAAGTTTGGTGAATGGCGGATGGCTAGTGATCTACAGAAATGGTTGGAAAAGTTGACATTGCCTTGAATTAATTTTTAATCGTTCGTGTTTAAATATACCTTCCCTAATTGTTCATTTAAAAATTATACCTACTCAAAAATGGCTTACATTTTCATAGAACATCAGATGAAAAGCCGATGGCAAATTCGAAGGGTTAAACAATATTTTGCATCAGTGCAACCTATTGCACAAATTGAATTATCACGCTAGTGGCAGTCAGGTGCACTAATATTAGGCCTACATACAGTGGAAGCTCGATTATCCGATATTTATCTTAACCGAAGGGAAGCAACTTCTGATAAGCACTTGGTCACGTGCTGCTAAAAATTCAAAAAAGCATCATAACAACAACGGAAGAGCATTGAGGTGTATTGGACTATTAAAAACGAGTTGTTAACAAGCTTATTTCGATTTTTATATATTTCGTATTTACTGTACAAAATACAATTGACCCTATTTTTTATTATCGGAGGAATTTGACTACCTCGGATAATTGAGCTTCCACTGTATAACCAAAGCCATGTTAACTGAGGCATATGTGCGGAGAAGTGTTCGATAATGCAGAGCGAATTGCATAATAAGTTCAAAAGTGCCAGGTTACTTTTTTACAAACTTTGAAAAAACTCAGGAGAAAAACTAGTTTTCACTAAAAAAATCTTTAAGAAGCATGTCGATTACCTTTGGTAATGGCCGACAAAGATCAATCGATGAATGTAATCCGCCATCAGCGTATTTTCTTCCAGGACGTTTACTCCTAGACTGTTGAGCTCCAGTAGGCAAGAAGCCCACTGTTGGTCGGGCATCTTTTGTTGTTGCTGAATGCCAGGGAATCATGCCATCGGATAGGAGGACGCCCAACTGGTCACTTCAGGCCCAACATACATTTATTAATTGTATCATTTCTGAACAAATGATAAGATTTACATCATGGCTTTCCACACCGATAATCTAAATCCAATGAAAATAAATTAAATAATAGAATGATATTTAAAAAATAATATATAACTCACTTGTGGTGCCAACATCAATCAATAAGTGAATATGAGTAGACAAAAATACAAAGATTCTAAATTATCCATCGTTTTATTTTGCGGTTGCTTGAATAAAATGTGAACGTAGCCCAATGACCTGTAGAAAAGGGCACGTTAGCTTGGTTCTCTTTACAGATTCGAGTACTAAGGGAGATTTCAAAATGGTACCGAGGATATCTCGCAAACCGCAGTCTTCTTGTAAAATTTCTCAACTGCATCCAAATCACATTATTTAAAAGCCACTTATTCAAATATTCGTATACAAGAGAAAGGACCATC
The DNA here is from genome assembly GCA_034700785.1 of Rossiulus vilnensis. Taxonomy (NCBI): domain Eukaryota; kingdom Metazoa; phylum Arthropoda; class Diplopoda; order Julida; family Julidae; genus Rossiulus; species Rossiulus vilnensis. Next base: position 15,587 of record JAQIXS010000951.1, on the reverse strand, counting down.
TTAGCCTAAGCTAGCCAATTGCTTGCTTAGAAGTGAAAATTGCATAAAACAACTATTCATGATCTGCGAAATACCCCTTCAATAAACTTTGAACTTTCAAAGATAAACATCGAAAAACGTAACCGGAACGTCCTAAAATATTTGTCAAGAACAACGTTAGAATCTGAATGCAAATAAAGTGGTTGTAGGATTAATTTGCACCCCAGTGGCAAAAGGCCGTCATGGGCTGTGCTCCAGTCTCTGGTACCTTTCATCTAGGAGGAAAAAGTGCTTATTAAGGCAAGCATGCATATCATCCACGTGAGATTCGATGCCAAAAATGTTCGTGTTGTATGCACAAGAAAATTTAGCATAATGAGGATATGAAAAATAAACTGATACGCTGAATCTCGTGCTCGATGCGAGCATTGCGCTCTAAAGTAATGCAAAGGTCGTGGCTAAAAATGATGAGTTAAGTGACAAATTTCGCTGCAATTGCAACAGCCGAATCAAGAATTGCACTCACAACGATTATTCATGTAATCACATTTGTCAAGCCAAAAAAAGAATCGTTATTGGGGCACACAATACATAACACTGCAACTGCTCTTCCACCTGAACTTCAGCAGAAAATTCCCATTACTAAAATGCTGAGATTATTCGAGAATTTCCAAACAGCATCACCAGGCAACAAAAGTTGTTTTCCTGAGGTGAAAGGCAATATTGATTAGATACAAAAAATACAAAAAACACAATTTTTGCAACAACAACACAATAAAAATAAATAAAAATGATGAACACATCGCATAAAGCGATCAGCTGCCATTCACGCGAAAGAGCAGAGAAGTTGCATCGCATGGCCCAGTAACTTGATGTAATTGACAGCAATGCATACTTTCAATTTCCCACAATGTTCCGCACCCAATTATTTTCACGAGCCAACATCAACAGTACTAAATCGGAAACCAAAATGTGTATGTTTCGCTTCAAAGCACTTCAAACCTCCGGTGATGAAAGCGGTGACGAAATAAAAATAGTACTGATATCTGCAATCTACTGTACCCTCTCTGCGTGTCCCCCTTAAGACGTTGAGGCAATCACATTGTAACTATGGTCAATAAGTACCTCCTACTTAAACATTAATGGAGAAAATTCAACTAAACACAGACTAAAGCGACGGAAGGCGGCAAATAACATGACTTCTGCAAATAGCGTCAAAGAGCCAAAGTTGAAACTTGTCTAAAAATATTATAGATTCTAAAAAAACGTTAGGCGGGGTTAACGACTGACATTCTGAGTGAACAAGCTAATATATACACACATCAGATATATATATATATATATATATAGATTTATATACATGTACAAACTAAACATTATAGAATCTGGTTATTTTCGGATGGTTATCGCTGTTCAGCACATGAAAGTCGCCCGTAAGCTGAAAAAATAAATCCTTCCTATGTTACATGTAGATCTATAATACAGGTATAGAATATGGGATAGAGATTTCCACAACGAACAATCACAGATACACCACTTAGAAGTATCGAAACACAAGTGAACGAAAATTTGGCAACCGCGTTGCACGCTCAGCACACCGAGTTATTTTGTGTTTTTTAGTCAAACCGTTGCACGATGTTCTGCGCCCCGAGGCAGCATTACGTGCATCGAACAATGTGACTGGGGCATAGAATTGCATATTGTGCTGCTGAGAATTTCATCTCTAGAACCGGATCAATAAAACTTATTATGCAATTCGAAAGTCTAGTTATGCATATCACCACCATCCATTCTGCTTCCAGCAAAAATCTTTCAAAAGCAACATTCAGTAACGGGGGTGGGAGGAATGGCACCTCTGGGCTTATTCCAAAACCAACTGCATCAGCAGATCTGATGGGCTTAACAACAATCCTCGAAAGCACATGAATAAAATGTGCAATGGCAAGGTAATCGTGCGTTTCACTCAAATTCTCTAGTATTTTTTCTTTTTGTCGACCAGATGATTACAAGGCCCAAATATGGCGTTTGCAAGTTTGTAACCCGAATCAATTTGACGCCTCTTTGCGCTTGCTTACAACATTTATAAGGCTCAAGAAACAACCTACAATTCCAATCTAACACTTGTTATATCCACGCGATTTGGATATATGCCCAAAGGGTGCCACTAGACCACCACATTGGCAACAGTGAAATGCCCATTATTCGCGTATTCTGTCCATTTCCATCATCTTTTGAGGAAAAGAAATGCTTGTTCTGTACTTTTGCTATTTACATACCCATCATTTGCTTGAGGAAATGAATGCCCATCATATAGAGAGCTGACTTCTAGTAAATTACATTTTCTTCCCGTATAAATTTCTTTGCTTATTGCATTTATGTAGTGGGAGAACATAACAAAAAACATAAGGGCCTCCATGGGAGGTTCATCAAATGTCATGCTTCTCGTTGTAAATTTTGCATCACAAGCGCATGGTCACGCACACTTGATGCTAAATATTATTTTCCAGCCTAAACGTGCAATGCGAGACAGGAACTTCTCCTTGAGGAGTACATCCATTTTTTTGCAACCGATTGGGCCTTCGAATAAAAGGCACTTCACTGCGCTGCTCGCCAAGTCGCCATTATGGGAGTGAATTTATTAAATCTAAGCTGCGATAGAACTTGGCGCGATTTGGAGTGATGATGGCAATGAGAAAACACCGAGGTTGAAAGTAACTAACAGTGGTTGGCAACCCGCAGATGCAGCCGTGTACAGGTTTGGAATACCAGGTGAATTTTGCAGAAAAGACGTTTGAGTATTCGTTAATGACAGAAAATTAAACAACAACAAAAATGCAAAGAATGACAATATTTCAAAGGCTAAACCGATTTTGATCAAGAATATGCTACAGTAGAACTCGGTTATAAGGACGTAACTTGCCATTACTCGTAATATATCCGTGAAGACTGAAATTTGCTACACAATTAAATCTGAACTGCCCTTTTCTCTCAAGAACAAAAAAAATACTAATTTATGCATTAATAAGCACTGAATTATTGGTAAATCAGAAAACGTTTATTGATGAATCTTAATATTTCAACTGCCTGCTTGCAAAGTGAGCATTTTGCTTAACCGGATGTTAGTGATGTTCTGCGAGACAAGCTGCCAAAGGGGGCACCTGAGGGTAAATTCTAAACTCGAATATCCCACTGTGAATGAAACCGAAAAATAAAAACCAGATGTTGGGAACTTACATATTATGTGTGCCAAATCTGTTCGTTAAATTCGAAAAGAGCTCTCGTTATAACCGTGAACGATTGCAATTGAATTCACGAAAGCCAAATCCACAGAGATCATTTGTTCGCTTTAGCCAAGATCTCGTTATAACAGTGTTCGTTACCGTAGGACAACGCCTTTGTATTTATCCCAGAAGTAAACATGGGGTATTCGTAGATTTAAATGATTTTTCATGTAATTTTAACATGCTTAAAAAAAAAAACTGACTCTCAATAACAAACTAGGATCTCATTTTTCTTAAAACTAAGAACAGATTTTGGGATGCGGCTTATATCCGAGCAAATAAGGTATAACCGAGTTCGACTGTACATCAGGAAACTAATCACAAGGTATGTATTAACAGCCTTTTAAATACAGAGCATCATAGCCCTCTAGCAAACAAAAATTTCCAAAATTATTAGGCTTTAAGACTTACTGACATTTTATGAAACATCAAGTGCACCGGGATACCATCACAACCGGAATGCCAACCACCATTTCTGAGATGATCACAGCATTTGGCAACATTTTGCCGTTGACGTCAATGGAAACAGGGCTTACCGTATGCACCATACGGTAGGCTCCGACAGAGACGTTGGGGTAAGACGGACAGGAGGAAGCTGCTCATTCCCGGCGACTGCGCTTGGTGGAGCGCGTGATTCCCGAGCAGCTGATACTGATGAAGTCGAATTCGCGGCCGGACGACTTGCTCCTCTTCACCACGTGCACCTGCGACTGCGCCGTCAGCTGCAGCTGGATGGCGCTGACATTTAGCTTGTCCGCGAGCAGCAGCTCTTTTAGCCCCTTCATTTTCTCGCTCTCCAGGGTGATCTTGGGCGCCATGCTGGAGAGGAAGAGATCCTCCTCCTCGGCCGGACTCACCGCTTCCTTGGCTTTATTTCCGCCCGAGACCGTGGTGCTCACTCCGCGGTTCCCTTCGCTTCCCGGGGTTGGGCTGGACCCCTGCAAGAGCATGTGACCCTGCAGCAGCTCTGCTGGGCTTTCCGCCTTCAGCATAGAGTCCATGGTCATGCCGGGAAAGGGCGTGCCGTTCGACTGCGAACTCAGGAAATCCCGGCAGTCTAATTTGGCGTCTGCCAGGCTGGAAGAGCTGCTGGAACTGGAACGGGAGGAGGAGAAGGGTTCCCCGCTGCCTAGGAGGTACTCAGGGTTTAGAATGTTCTCGCCACACGCGGCCGCCAGTGCAGCTATGTTCGGGTGTGGAGCCTCGTTGGGGTTGATCTGCGTTTCCAGAGATTTTATGAAGTCCGGGGTTCGCCTTGGCCCTGGTGCTGCGAACGGGGAATGCTGCCGGTTCTCCTGATTCTGCTTTTTGCGCCTGCCCCGCTTTCGCTCTACCGTGGCTCCGTTCGAGTTATTCTTTAACGGATCGCCTTCGGTCGGAGCGTCTTTCGTCACGTTCTTGTTCTTGCTCTCCCTGTTATTGTTGTTGTTGTAGTTTTCCAACTCCTGTTGCTTCTTCCTGCTGGCCACTTCGCTGAGATTCTCTTTTTCCTTTGCAACGGTCGATTCGCCCTCCCCGACATTCCCCTGCTCCTCCCCTCCTTCGGTGCCTTCCACCTTTATTTCCACTCGCGACCTGATCTTGGCGTCAAACTTGGAGATGGTATTCACCAGGGGTTTGGCCCATCCGATGTGCAGCACCGGCGTCGAGCTCCCTTCCTCCCACTTGCAGATGCCGTCGTAGAAGTGCAGCAGATGCGTGAAGCACTCGGGGTCTCGGAGCATCTTGTTGTTCGGCAGCGGGAGGTCCCTCGAGGGGCTGATTAGCTTTATGATGTGTGGAATGAGTTCGTTTGCAATCTCCAGAAATTCTTTGTAAATTTCTTCGTCCTCCCGATTATAATTGTAACTGTTGACGAAAATAGACAAACGAAAACACCAATATAATTAAGTTGGGTTCATTAGCATATTAATGAAACAAGCCTTAATTCGAAAATACACTAGATTAAAGAACCAGCAGCCCAAGGTTTTTTTAGAAGAAATACTGACCCCTTCAATGCATGGTGCATCAAAGCATCAGTATTTTTTAACAAAGAATGGTATTGAAATTTATTAAATATGAAAATAATTAAAGCTGGAATTGAAATTGAACAAATCGATTGTTCACTCAGTATTTGTTAGAATTAGAATGGTTTAGATTATCTAGTTTTTAAAAACCATTATAATTAAAGAGGGGGGAACAAATATTTTGGAAAAATATCTGTACATCTAAGTAAGCATCTATAAAAGCAAAAAATGAAGCCTTCCTGTAATAATAAGGCAAATAGGGATCTCTTTATAAATGAAAAGATACAAGCACTTGTTAATTCAGCAGTTGTTTGCAAATGCAAATGGCATTCTCAACTCCAGCAATAGAAAGACTAATTTTCTCATTAATACTAGATTTTATGCACATGAGTAATAGTAATATCAACTATCTCAAAATTCTCCATGAGATCCACCAAAAATACGATGTTGACAAGACTGACAATTTACATTCCCTCCTCCACAAACATACACGGAAATCCTGAAGTTACTAAAAACAACTATGAATAAAGTTTTAAAAAGTTAGCTTTGGCGACAAAAGATACCAATGAAAATGTCACCAAATATGAATTAGGTGAGGTCGAGTGGATTAAGGTAAAATATAGTGCGGAGTCGACTCATGCCTTGACTCGTCTCGACTTTGTCCTCAACCAAAGCCTCGCCTCAAGCACACATGGCAGAGCCTTGACTCTAGCCTTTTCTTTCAGCCACCGTGACCTGTTGTAAACACTGATCGAAGGAATTGTTCTCTAGATCACAATAAACAGTTTTAAATTATCAACAACAGAAGTTTTTATTTTTAATTAGCATTTATGAATTGGATAGGTTTGCCAAGTCTTATGTCTGAAACGTGAAAAATAGTACGGTAGGCCTAACATGTAGAATTTGTTTTTATTCAACGTTTAATGCATATTGCACTAGTATATTTCATTGATATTTCACTAGAACATTGAATTTGAATTTTTAATGTACATGTATATGTCCATAGTTTAGTTTTGCTTACAAATTCGCAATTGATTGGTACTTGCTGTTTTAAATTGCATTTCAAACAACAACATTAAAAACGAGTGAAACCTTACCCTGTGAAAACTACACGTGTGACAATGAACAAAACTTTGATGGCAAACTTCACTGCATGGTTCCAGAGAACCAATCTGATTGCTTCTTTCAGGCAGGAAGTCTTGAGAAAAACTCGTTTGATTCCTCGTCAGAGGCGAGTCTGGCACCACTGCTTGAGTCAGGAGTCCAGGCTTTGCTGGGAACGCGTGCATAAGCAGCAATGTGTTTGATTCTCAGGACTAAGTCGAGGCGTGAGTCTACTCTCCACTATCTTTTGACCCTTAGACACTACTTATTGTAACCTAACAAAGACTACACTCACTTTTTAATCACATTTGCAGCATTCGCCCACGCTTCCAATGCCTCCTTGTACTTCTGATTGCGGTACAGGTAGCCACCGAGATAGGTGTAAGGATACACATGTTGGTTCTTGTAGAACTTCTGCGCTGCGACGATGGCCGCCTGGAATATTTCTATGGATGGAGGGCGACCAGGCGTAGGGCAGATTTCCTCGAGATCCCCTAAGTTGCCCAATGCCATGGGATATTTTGACAGATGCCCCAGGTCATAGAGCATCCAAAGCAAACTCTGCTGAAGTGTGCCCACTTCAACGTTATCGAGTGATGCGTTGATAGAAGGGTTCATTCCTGAAACCATCGCTGCAACTTCCATGTGCCTGGTGCACTTCACCGGGTAGCCGTTTAGGTACAGCCAGCTTTTCTCGGCCACACCGACTGTAATTGGCTGGCCTCGCTTGTCTTCATTTCCCTTGCCTGTCCAGGTTTTTTGAGAAGTAAGATTATGCATTAATTACACAGAAACGGCATGCTGCTATCCACATTTTTATACTCCATACCATGCCATGTCACTTCTGCAGTTTCTTCACCATCCTTTCCGAAAACAACCCAAGCATGGTCCTCCGAAAGTGCCAAATGGACATCTTTAAATCCGAGGACTTGGCACGCTGCAACCACTGCATATGCAACTCCGAAACAGTCCAATTTATTTCCTACAAGACAAAAATGAAACAATGTTTTTCCCCATTAAGCAGAAATGTTTGACTTGGATTTGTCATAAGCATTTAGGCAATGGTCACCTTACACAAGAGAAAGATTAAGAGCTACAGCAATAAGTGATACATTAACTCATTGGTTCATTCTGTTAAAATCTTAACTTCCTAAACATGCATAAAAGCATACACCGTCATGCATACACCTAGCTTAAACGAATGAAATATGCTTCAACTATTTATCGATTTCAGAACGTGATCAATGGATACTATCCATGCGTGCGCACAAGCCCATTTCACCTACAATGCAGCGAAACCTCTCTATATTGACCACCCAACGGATCGGACAAAATCAATCAATGCAATCAGGTGGTCAATACATTGAAACAAATTAACATTAGCAGTATAGGCAAGGATTTTTTTCAAGGGTCCCTAAAAATTGGTCGGTGTGATCAGGTGGTCAATTTGACAGGTTACATCGTGTATGGAACACAAATTGTAACAAGCAACAGGCTAAAGTTTGCAGGGTGAAGAGACGCAATTCACCTTGAAAATGGATATCATTGTGAGGGTTTTCAACAAGTGTTGCGCATTCAGGCGACACGCTGTACGTGCGTTTTCAGAAGTTGAAACAAAAGATTACCAAAAGCAACTGAGGCGCAACCCATTCTCGGGAGCGGTGGACTTGTCAGATATGCGGTTGAACCAACTTCGCTTTCGAAGCAAGTCACGGTGAAAGGTGAAGATTAACCTCAGGGAACGGCGATGTTCATGACGCAACCATACATCCCAAATCTCCGCGAAAAGAGAGCAGAGAAGGCCAAGGGCAAGCAAGTCGATTTTACCCACAGAACTGGTTTTGGGTCATTTTTGTACAATCCTTTACAGGGGCCCATCAGCAGAATTAGGTTATCACATACAACGGCCGCCAGGCCCAGAAGATAAAAAAACATGCCCAGCACGAATAGGAATTTACAGAGGGGCGTGCGATGCATAACTCAAAGAGTAAGCAATGAATTAACGCTTCCAAGGGGCGCTAAACCCATTAGTAAAGCAGTTACCTGTAAACGCAAATACGAAGCCAGCTGACCTTTGAATTACACCGTAATATAATACACACAACAAAGATACCACACCTGATTTCATAACGAACGGCAGAAAGAAAAGTTCAAAAAATGCATGCAGAGCAGACACTAAAAATTTTTTTTTTTTAAATGCTGTCGTTTTTCGGAAGTACGTGCAGAAACTTTCGTCCAAATAACTTTCTACTTTTTGCCGACAACTAACCGAATACTAATTAACTTTATGACAGATATTACACCGGCTTATGTGGCAATACGAGCACAGTGCACCATCTCTGTCAAGGAATGATAGATGGCCTAGGCTCCTACACGCATTTTAAAATTAAAATAAAATGACTGAAATACGACTGTCATGTATTTTTACAATGTATGCGTTTATAGAAAAAAGCTTACGTCGACTTTCGCTTTCGTCATTTGTTATAATTTATTTCGCAACGACTGCTTCCGAAAGGAAACTGCGTCGTTTATTACTGTCCTACAATTGCACTTCATTTTATTCATGTTAGCAAAAATATATATAAAAAAATAAACTAATGGCACTTCTGCAATTGAAGTGGAGGAAAAAAAAACAGGTCGGTTGACCTTGCGCACATGGAAACGATTGCAATAATATAAGGAAAAATTCATCCCGTTTACGTCTATTTAAAATAAAATATCGATTCGGAAGCAACGATGTGTTGTGGAAAACTACTATGAATCAGCGTTAAATGATAGCCAAGAGCACGCAGAGATGAGGGGTTGATTAGGTTGCCATGCCATTATCTAGCGCGTATGAGCTACGCAGCCGAAAATTCAATTACAAGAAAATATTTCTGCACCTTTGCAATATACAAATCTAGGCCTACGTGTATTTCTGTATCGTAAACTAATAGGGTAAACCTCAAATTGTTAAAGGTGATGCCGGTTCATGCACTTATATAAAAAAAGCTATAGGGCCTACATATTTTTAAGCAATTTAACTTTTTTTTAAATAAAAACACTTTTATTTAAATGAACACAGTATTTCAACTTCATCTGCAATGCAAGATAAATCAAGCAAACCATAAATGATGGCAGACTGAGTTTTCGTCTGGCTGGCTCATGACGTCGTAGAGAACACTCCAGTAAAATGCGCCCTTTAACACGGGAAAACCCATGACTTGGATAAATCGACATTTGCGTTATAGAATTGAGGACTGCCAGAAATACTGACCGTGTACGTAACCAGACATGTGTAATTTGGGTTGCACGATCATTACTAACGACATTACGTATACCATGTGAGAATGACAATTGTTGGTAATGTCATTATTAATGATCGTGCAAGGTCCGCTTTATAGTACGTCAGCAGTTGCCCAAACATAATGTCATTCCTTTCCGTCAGGCCTGCATGAGATTCAGGTATCGTGATAGGCTTTCAGTTGTAGTTTTAGAGCATTGTGATATTTATTAATAGACATGCTTCCGAACAAGGCAATGCAATGAGCTTTACACGGAAGGCCAAATCAATACTGATTTGCATATCTGGTTCAGAGATTAGATCTGTTGCTGTCCACTAATACGCCGAATGCGGTCGACGAAAAAACGATTTCCATAAAAACCATCTGGTAGTTGTTTGGTCGGAATGGTTCGATTGGGCAAATCCCGCATTTTTATTAGTGGGAAATTACAGTTTTTGATCGCTCAATTGGACATGAGCAAAACTGCCATCATTTGCCACTATTGCCAGTCAGGTTCTCACGATTCGGTGTATGTTTACCGGTACTCAGGGTTTCTGATGAAGGCTATCGGAAACGTGAGAATATGTTTATCAAATAACTTTAACCGCAGTTGATCAATTATTTGTTCAATCAAACGAAGTTGTCCAGCTTTAGCTAAATCAGTTCAAATTAGTTACATGTTTGAATTAAGGCCGAACCAAAAAGATACCACATCTTTGCTTCAAATACTTATTTTAATTGCTGAACCTTATTTACCCATTAGGGTCTGCGTTATTTTTTATTACTTAACAATGTCCAGTTAATTTATAGGTCTATAAAAATATTTTGAAGCAGAAAAACCGTTATGCAAGTGCTTTCGGAGGTTGCATAGCAGGGAAACCCCGTTTAAGGGTGTCGCGTAATGTTTTTTTCTGAAATTGGTTAATTTTTTTTATAAATAAACGGGACATTTACTAAATAATAGACAACCAGGAATCATTGTTCCCGGCATGGTAAGAACCTTTTTGGGTCGACCTTAAATGTGTTTGAATTATGCGTGTGAACAGCTCAGTCAACTCATCTCGCTCCCAATTTTCAATTTGGCACAACGCTTCGATTTTTTTAAATATTTAAATATTGGGAAGCTAGAAAGACATGCCGTCCTCAGCTACAAATATATGCAACAGTGAAAGCGGTACAAAAAAGCTGAGAGCGCCAAACTATCAACTATCATCCATCGAATTTTGCATCATCTGAAAAACCTCATTTATTTGATAACAGCTAGGGTACTGAATTAAAGTAAAAATATATCAGTAAGCTTATTTTTTTTGCATAGTGGGCATACCCATAAGGCCCGGGGTGTGCAACCCTTGTGTAGACAAATCCTGCATTAGTGATAAGTCTATAAAACTGCATTACATGTATTTATTATTTAATAAATTAAAGTTTCAAACAAAAAATTGCTTTTGTCAATCAATCACTTCATAATTAATGTTTCTAAAACATCGTTTATTAGAAAATAACTTTAAAAAACTCGGCATTCAATTACAGTGGACGCTCTATTATCCGATATTCGGATTAACTGAGATGAATCAACCTCGGATAAGCGCTCGGATTAAGTTTGAGTGCAACCTATAAAATCTGATTAAAAGCGAGTCGTTATACTATGGATTTTTTTAAACTATACTTATGATTATCCGAGATAATCGCGGTCCCGACTACCTCGGATAATCGAGCTTGCACTTTAATCAATACTTTTAAACAAATTTTTCATGGAAACGTATTTTTGAACGTGGTTTTCCAGTTTTCCTGAAGCTGTCAGAAACTCGAAATCTTGCGGGCTGTAGCCCCCGGTGACGTGACGTCGTGCGCAACTCGTGGTAGCCGATCTGCGTCATAGCCTGAGTTGATCAGCAAAATTCTCGGCTGTCACTTTCATCCCAGATCGAAAACGACAGTCGGTCAAGCGCTGCTTAACAGCTGAACACGCGTAACAAACAACATAATTCGCACGCCATCCACCAGGCCTGACACGCAAATATTCAGCCGGACCAAACCGCAATTTGAAAAATGAAAATCGTTGGGTCGCTCGAGGAAGTTGGAGGGTACAAACGTCCCTGATCAGCGATCCAGATGGCAACTCGGTGCGCCACCAATCCCGCTTGAATAAAAACCCCGATTGGAAATTTCGTGCAGGTCCAAACCTTAGCTTACCTGTCAAATAGCTGTAGAGGCTCTGCAAATGGGCCCTGTCTTTGTAGTAGCTGCGCGTGAGCGAGCTCCACACGGCGTCTGACACGCGTTTCACGAGGTCCCTGGTCGCATATCCGCTCGTTTTCAGCTGGCTCAGGTCCACGGCGCCCTTAATCTGGGCTTGGAATTTCTGGTACAGGGCCTCGACGGTGTTCAGGTGGAGCACGGGGAAGGTGGCCTCCGAACTGTGCGTTTGCTGCGCGGAAGCCGTGTGCGCGGGGCGCGCGTTGCACGTCAGCGAGTTTTCGATGGCCCCGATGACAATGGACAGGAGGGAGAGGTTGGGCTCGGCGTGCTTCTCCAACTGCGACTTGAACAGCTGCAGCACGGATGGAATGTTGCGAAGGGGGAAAATCTTCTTGTCTCTGTCACGAAACAACGCCATGATCACCAGCGTTTGGCAGCCATGCAAGCGTGGACATCACCGGGGGTAGAGGGCGCTCCGGGCGCTGCCGCTGCTGCGCACTTCATGGCCGCGGCCTCTCGATGCGCTTTTCCGTCGGGATTCCGCCGGGATCCGAAACTTCGGAAAAGAATTCCATCGTCGGGGGCTAGCTACGAACGAAACGCTAAAACACAAGCTGGCGAATTGCGCCACAAATAACGCCGTTACGTCACGGCGCCAGTGCTGCCCGGTGCCGGCACCGCGCTTGACCCTAGGCATCGCCATTGTGGCTACCGGCGTTTAAAATCGCTGGAAGAAATCAGAGTTTATTACTGTCGTTAAATAAAATATGAACCTTTGTTTTTGCAGTGCCTTCCATGTTTTTAGTCCGAACTTCGAGCTGTTTGGTTTAGGACAACGATCAACGCTTTACGGGAGTTGTAGAGCGGTCACAGGGACACCTTTTTAAATGGCGGATAAAGTGTATTTTAGAGCAAAAATAAAAAGTGCCACGGTCCGCAATAAAAAGTTGAATAAATCTCATGGCCAAGTTTGGTATTGCCCATCGCAAGTTCATCGTACGATTAAAAATAAGTTTTATTGCTTAAACCGCATGAAAATTGCGTAAGAATGGGGTTAGATGTTCCCTTGCGCTTTCAGTTGTTAGTGTGGCCAAATATGTACACGTTCAAAACGAAGTTTTTAATGAAGGATAAAAAAATTTAAAAAAATCAAATTGCGTCTGGTTAAGTGATTATATTGCCGTTGCTTCAATTCAAGTACGCAGCACGTTAAACTGTCTTCCTTTTTATTAAAAGAAATTTCAGATGTGCTAGCTTTTTACATTTATAACTAAAGACAATATACAGTAGCTGTAGGATGGTCTCATTGGTTGTATTTCCAAATGGTAGCACGTTATTGTAGCACATGTGATGCACTAAAAATCGTGAGTTATTGCACATTTTTTTTGATGGCAAGGTGCAGTATTACCTCGTTCTATTTCTTCAAAAAACTGCTGTCTTCAACTCTAGTAAATCGACGCTATACTGCTACGAGCAAGAGAAGTTTAATACAGATAATTTCCCAGAAACTGCTTAGCACGTACAGCGACTGGAGCAAAGTGATACCGGGTCAGACTTATGTGAAAGGGAAATTCGTATTGAAAACAATGAAGTTGGACACGCTTGAGTTCAAAAACTTGTTCACACCTGAACTGAAGCAGTTAATTGATATGTTCGCTAAATATAACCACGAGCTCCGCATAGCAGGTGGAGCTGTCAGAGATTTGTTGATGAACCAGCAACCGGTGGACATAGATTTCGCATCAACGGCCACGCCAGAACAGATGAAAGAAATGTTTACTCTTGAAGGCATAAGGATGATTAATAACAAGGGTGAAAGGCATGGAACTATAACTGCACGAATCAATGACAATGCAAATTTTGAGGTAGGAAACCTTGTTTGATTGAATTTGCAAAAAGTTTCGGCCCAGTTGGTATGTTTAACACTAAAAATAATCCAGATCAATTTCATCTAGATTACGACACTCAGGATTGACGTTTTCACCGATGGAAGGCACGCTGAGGTGCAGTTTTCTAAAGACTGGGAATTGGATGCAAACCGAAGAGACTTGACGATAAACTCAATGTTTCTCGGTAAACAAAATAACCAGCGCATTTAGAACGATGACGAATTGTGCCTAAAATGAAACATGCTATTTCTCTATCAGGTCTGGATGGGACTGTTTACGATTACTTCAACGGCATCGAAGATGTGAAACTTCGAAGGATAGCCTTTGTTGGAGACCCTGCAACGAGAATCCGTGAAGACTATCTCAGAATTCTGCGGTATTATAGGTAAGACATCAGTGCATTTCAATTGTACGAAACGGAATTATTGGAAACAAACTGGTACTACTTAAGTTGTTTAGAATACCCACATCGACATGCACGTTTAATTCGTCGCTTGTTTTAAAGGTTCTACGGCAGGATATCGGAAGAATGCGATAAGCACGATCCATCAATTTTGCTGGCAATAAAAGAGAATAGTGAGGGCTTAAAAGGCAACGTATAAACAAAATGATGAGATTTTAACACTATCCAATAATGCATTGTATATTCTCATTATTATTATTATTGTCATTATTATTGAAATTAGGTATTTCTGGTGAAAGGATATGGATGGAATTAAGAAAGATACTGGCTGGTAGTCATGCACGATGTGTGATTCCACAGATACTAGATGCTGGAATTGGACCCTGTATAGGTAAATCTTGATAAGAGCGTTTTATGTTTCAATCAAAAGCTTTTAACACAACACTTCATTCGTGTGTGTGTGTGTGTTTTTTTTTATTTTTTTTTTTTTATTGGGGGGCTCTAAAGGTCTCCCTCAAGGCTGTAACCCAGAAAGGTTTATTTCTGTGTACGATAAATCATCAAATTTGTCACCAAATTCAATCACACTTTTGGCAGCGTTGCTAAAAGATGAAGAGCAGGTAACGGAACTGTAATCATCTCGTTTACTTAATTGTAATTGCATGTTTGCTAACGGTTAGACTCGTTATTACAGATGATGAATCTGCATGCCAGGCTCAAATTGTCGGCATTTGAACGTGATCTAGGCTTGTTCTTATTAGTGCATCGTGATGACAAGCCTCACAGCGTATCACTGAGACTGTATCAGCTACTTGAAATGCACAGCAAGGCTTCATCAAAGCACATGCATAGATGGATCTGCGAAATGTTTAAGTACAGTGGAGATGTTGAGTTATTAAACAAATTTCAGAACACTGAACTCCCCAAGTTCCCCATCAATAGAAACATGTTGAAAGGCAGAGGTTTTATAATAGGGAAGAATTTTAATTTAATTCGGTCCCGACTGAAGGATATTTGGGCAGCGAGCGATTTCACCCTTGATAAAGACCAGCTTTTGTCACAATTAGAAACTGTAATCAAACAGATCATGCAGCATCAACAATTTCATCGCTGTTCTAGTTAAATATTATGAAATATTAATTTAATGGTATTAAAGAAATATAAAGTAGGCACAAAAATTGTATCATTGAAGCTTTCCTTGTATAACTGCTTAATTGAAGTTGTGGTTGAACCTAGCATTACTGTATTTGTTTGTACCTGAAATGTACCGAATGTACCTGAAACCAGACTCCAACTTTAATAAAAATTGAGTTATGAATAAAACATTGTCGTGGTATATTATTGTGAGCCAATTCATTTTCTTGACACTAATTAAAGTTGCTTACAGAACTATTTCAAATTAGCTAAACTTCCTGTGGTAAAGTTATTGTCTGTTTACTTTTGGGATGAATGAAAAGATTCTA
>JAQIXS010000950.1:0-36143 GCA_034700785.1 Rossiulus vilnensis | reverse complement strand
GAATGCAAATGTCATCAATAATGCAAATTCGGGTTGCTTTAAGTTCAACATTTTCTGCCTCAAATATCCATAAGGACGTTTATACAAATTAATTGATCTTTAAAGAACATTAATGTGTTTACAAAACGCATTTTTCCGATTTTAAACCGGACATTTCGTTGCTGAGAAAAACATTTTTTTCCTGATTCAGGATGGTGAGTCGAACTTTTTGCAATTAAGTGTATTAGTTAATTTTCCTTATGGAAAGGTCCACAGAACGGTTCACCTTTCTAATTTTTGTCTCTCCATGCCAAAAAAAAAATATTCGTACACTATACATCAGACTTTGCTTCAAATACTTATTATAATTGCTAAATTTCTTTTCCCCAACGTAAAATTGATCGTCCACCAGTGTTTGAGCTTTGGTTTATAACTTTAAAATGTCCATTTTATTTGTGAAAAATGCAAGAAATTTGACCTCCTAAAAATCCTTCTCTGCATAGCAACCTTGCATTGCTGATTGCATAACGTTTTTTATGCATTTTTTTTTTTTTTTACAAATTTCTTGAAATTAATAAATCCAAGGGACATTTTGGACTAATAAACCAAAGCAGAAACTTTTGTGGGCGACCAATATGAAATTAAGGAAAATAAATTTAGCAATTATAATAAGTATTTGAAGCAAAAATTGATTAGCAATTTTTTTTTGCATGGTACGCATGCTGTTTGCTCAACCATAAAACAATTAAACTAAAAAACAACGCATTGACCGGGTTAGTAGGCGGAATTCCATATCAGCCCAAAAATGAATTTAATTCGAACATTAATTGGAAAAATTAATCTATTTTAGAACTATGCTGTTAAGATGTGCTGCAGTAATCTTTATTGATGCAGCAATTTTGGGATTATGACGTGTTTATAATAAGCCTGACCGATTCTATTATGTTACAGAAGGGAAGTGCGCACGCAGTGACGGGAAACCAAATACAGGACACATTTTTAATATCCTGAAAACCTAGAAATGTTCGACTTACGACGTACTTCTGTGTCAAAGACATCCATGTACATTTACTGCATATGTTACTTAGAATTAAAAATACATACAACCAAGCATAATCTACGACAATCTCGTAATCTAGATACATGTACATGTACTTAGATAAAAATAATAACATATTGGAATAGAAGTATTTCGGTTTATTTCTTAATTTTATTTTCATTTCAACAACTTAAGAATGAAAATACAGAAAATGTCATCAGAAAAAACACTGTCAATAACTCACGTTATTTTTGTGGTGCCTTTTACTTTAATTTCTCGATTTTTTATTTAAAATATATGCGAATGGCAGTTATTTTATCAGAGCAAGCTTCCATTAATTACTATTAAAAAAATAATTTTGGCAGGACGTATTTCAAAAGAATAGCAGGCAAAACATTGCTGGAGATTTTTTGACTGATGTTTCTACCATAAAAAACTATTTTCAGAAATCTAACACGTGTTATAAGATATACAATATTAATTTATTCACTAAACTACAGTATGTACTACATTCATGTTGCCTAAACGTTTTTTGCAAACCCTAATGTCTCTTAATGAGTTATAGGTAGGTAGATTTTAGAACTTCCCCCGAAGGGTAAAATGTGAAGTGATTCAAGTTTCCAACAGCAATACAATGCATTATGACTTTCTGACCTTAAAGAATGAAACAAATGGTGTCTCTGGGTCACGGCAGCATTGTCTCAACATACGAAAACTAAAACCAATCCTCTTCTAATTTTTTAATCCCTTTAAGCGACTGTGCAAAATATCAGGTTACACCATGAATGCAGCTGAACTATTTATTGCTTAACCATCTCAGCGAACAACTAATGATCTGTTGCATTCTTGCTTCATAAAAGTAAGAAAAATGCAAGGCGTTAATTAGAAGATAATGCTTGAAATAAACTGACAACTGTTGATACCAGATTTATGTTTAATACAAAAAACTTAAATGCAACAAGGGAGTGGAAGTTAAAAGATGTGCTAAAATTTGCTAGTAAACAAGTTGTATTGGGCAACTGCATAATTTGTATGCATAAATTTATAGCTGAAAACCATTATTTATAGTTATGTAACTCCACCTTATTAAGGATCGTCTCTATTAATTATACCACAGAATCTGCAGCTCAAGATTGGCAACATGTACTTTATAATTAAAAAGGCATTTCATTCAGTTTTATACTTATAACTAGAGAAACAAAACTCAAGATGCATTATACACTGACAGCTGCCTGAGGTAGCAGTCACTCGTGCATCAAAAATCTTGTATGATACAACTAACCATATATAAATTCGTCAAATTCATATTCATAAACAATCATGATTTCTGGCACTGGGTGCCAAAGGAACACATTCATTAAAAAAGTAAAAAAAAATTAAAACACACGTGGAAATTACTTGTTAGTAGGGTTCAGGATTCCTCATTGTTTTCATCCGGGATTAACAACCTCGATAAAGGTGTCTCAATGGATCCTGGTTCATCATCGACATTAGCCTCAGCTGAAAGAAAAAACATGAACTATGCAATACCATTTAAAACTTTACAAATCGTTTTTCCAACCATCTACACTGTATATGGAATCACAATTTTGAAAAATCGTAGGACAAAATTTTCCTAGATTTTTAAAGGCAAAAACTATTTTCTGAAGTAGTGGTTTACCACTGCCACAAAATCTTAATGTTTCACTGCATTTAAATATTACCTCAATTTGGTATAAGTTTTGATTATGCCTTGCACAATTTTTTTTGCCCAGCTGCTCTGTAATTTCCTAAACCTAAAAGCGATTAACGTTTCCTGAAGCCATTGAATGAAACAGTTAAAATAGCTCTGTAATTTCCTCCAGTTTCTAACATTACCACTACCCAACAAAAGGTATCTGCTTCAGCCAATTTTTCAAAACATTTTTCGAGAAAGCACAAGCACGCATGATAAAACAAAATAAAAGTAAAAAATTAAAAAATTGAAAAAATCGAAAATAAATAAACAATATAAAAATCAAACGAAAACATACGCTTGGGTGTTTCTTGAAAAGGTAGTAGCCAACACCCTAAATACCCTTGTGACGATTAAGAACGAGAATCCTGCAATCGTCCAACTTGACCCAAAAGGTAACGAAAAAGGGACTGTAGACTATGGGTTCTTCTCTGACCCACTACAACAACAACGTGTAGATGTAGGGCAAACAAGGTTGACAGTAAAAAAAGTGGTGGAGGTAAAGGGATGGTGCAATCAAAAATTTGTGAAAACTGCTAAAGGGCTACCCAATTAAAGTTATTGCAGTGACAATAATTAAACATAATTCACTTACCAGTTTCTGTAGGCATTGGTTCAACCTTAGTTCGACAAGTGTTATAGGAACCGCAATGAGCACACTTCAAGCCAATCACGTGAAATAGCACCATGCATTCCTTAAATTGATAATGGGAAAACATAAACCTTCCAAAACCGAATATTGAAAAGGATCATTACATTCAGCAGCAGTTTTGCCCCTTCAAATTTGAAAAAAAAAGTTTCATCAAATTTCTGTAGT
The DNA here is from genome assembly GCA_034700785.1 of Rossiulus vilnensis. Lineage (NCBI taxonomy): Eukaryota > Metazoa > Arthropoda > Diplopoda > Julida > Julidae > Rossiulus > Rossiulus vilnensis. Next base: position 32,594 of record JAQIXS010000950.1, on the reverse strand, counting down.
TCATGACTTGCACCTTATTTACAACTGAATATTTTCATGTTGTAATAAAAAATATCACTAAATCAAACTTTTGGTTGAGTAATAAAAGCATACCTTATGGCAGTCCCGACAAAGAATTCCAACTTTCCAATTGGCATATTCAGTGGGCATTGGTGTGGAGTTCACTTCCTCGTCGAGTCTCTTCCAAACGTCCTTCATTTTCAGCATGGAAACTGAACACAGTGGACAGGTGTAAATGCTATAAGCAGAACCTGTTAATCGTTTCACTGAAATACCGTGCAAGAAAACAAATGAAAGTAATTTATTTACTCACCCATTTTTGATCAAGTCTTCATAGCACGTTCTGAAGCCAATAACAATGAGAACAATAAACACATTGGCAAAGGATATACAGTGTCCATTAGAAACAATAACAATAATCAAAACAATTCACCTGTGGATAAGATGCCCACAGTCAGGGAGGTGGGAAGGTATTCTGGAAGAATGTAGGTCTTCCAAACAAACGGGACAATTGGTTCGAGAGGCCTTTTCAACACACTGAAAGCAATCGGTTCATCATTTTAAGCATTTCAATACAACTCTTAAAGCATTTGTCTGCTAGTGCTTACTGTATTGTTTATCGATAAAAATGCCCCAAATATTTATACACATATATGCAAAGAGAAATGAAAGTCTGATGAAACATATTTTCAACACATGTGCTTTTGCACGCATGATTATTAATATTTTTCCATGTTTATTGAACGAAACATGGAAATCAGTAGCAGACAACAATTCTTAGGGATGGAAAACGGAAATCAATTAAGCAAAGATAATAATAGTTCAGCCAAAACTATCCCTGACAATTTTTGCATTGCTTTTCCAACAACACACGTTCTGAAGTTAATAGCAATAGAAATAATAGTTTCCTTTAGTAAATTAGGAAAAAAATAATAACTAAACAACAGAGAACAATTGGGGAAACCACACATTCCTTACTATTTTGGCACTATTTCCCAAACATTAAAGCAGGATAAAAACCCATACAACATTTAAATAATAAAAAGAAACAAACCTTATGAGAGGCTTTAGTAACAGGCAAGCAAATATCACATTTAACACAATGGACAAAATTATCACGTCCTCCAATCCTAAAAATATATCTCAATAAATTCGTGCTCAATTCTAAATCATACAAAATCTTAGAAAATTCCTCAAACCTGCAAATACCGCAGCCATCACAATGAAATTGTTTCTTGTCTTCATCATCGTACAATCGGCAAAGAGCACAGAAATAGTTGCCAAAAGTAATATTGCATGAAACACATATACTATCAACCTGAAAATAAAAACCACTCTTAAAATTTTGGATGTTATAAAACTCAAAGGGACATTTATCATAAACAACTCCAACATTTTTGCTTCACAGATTAAATATTTTAAAAATTATAATCGACCTTAAATGCCTTCTCATTGCCGTTCAAATTATTATAATTCTCCATAATGATAGTTTATGAAAACCTGCTATTATTATATTGCTGATATTAAAACTCCTATAAGTTTACCTTCTGCCTCGTGAAACAACCTAAACAAACAATCTCCTCCACGTCTTTGCGATTCAATGAGTGATTTTCTTTTTCGTCGTGACAAAAACGGCAGGTGTACGTTTGGCCGCAACATGGAGACTAAACAATACAGTGAATCAGAGTTAATTCAATCAATGAATAATTAAAAAATACATAAATCTTGATGCCACAGTTTATCGAGAAGCATTTTCATAACAACTACCGAAAGTTTAACAAACAAACTTTCAAGTAAATAAAAAATAAGGCACAAAAGCTTTAATTTCATCATTTGTAGAGGGCAATCACCAACAGGCGGGCTCAAAATACATTTTGACAAGATGCCAAAATGCAATACCGCCTAACAAAGCAGAACAAGTAGGCCTACACAAAGAAGGGAAAGTCAGATCGTCGCTGCAATGTATACAAATTATCCAAAAAAACATCAATTTTACATAGCATTGTGGGCCAAATGTGCCAAAAATAGCAGGCTAGGCAACTTAGGCAAGTTATATACCGTAGGTACCCAGGTCACAGGAGAATCACTAGTGCTAACACGTCCAGTATGTATATTTTTGACATTAGAGATTACGCAACAATTTATATTAAATTCCTCGAAACTGCTTAAAAGTGTACTTAGATTTTTGGAGGTTTTCCATGTTTCTTTAGAGATCAACAATGGCTAATTTGAAAAGTAGATTACGATCGAGTTGTAATTTGTGAATGTATAAATCTGTTACGAATTTATATGTATTGCTACGTATTTATATGCACATCGTTTATTCATACCGTTACTGATGATATCTTAAAGAAGTGAACACACTGATAACTACAAATTATATTTACCACAAGTTGACATTTCCGTCTGTAATGAGAGCATCCAAAAGCTGACGATTCATTTGCGGTGGCCATGTTTATTTTTTAAATTATCATTTCTGTACGGAGTCCTTATTTAACAACTTCAAATCATGTCTACGGGTACGGAGCTCTTTAAGGGACGTGGATGAGCAGCGGGAGTTTCGAATTTAAACGACAATTGCCGTTGCTGACAATGCAATTGTTTGATGCTTAAAAACAGTAAAAATAACTTAACAGTTTGAAATTATTTCTAGCTTCATCTTTCATGATTTCCCCTATTGCTGTTTCGACTTGTCAAGAATAAAACTAAGAAACAATTGAGGAAATGCATTGAATAATTACCAAAGCACTACAAATTTCTCAGTTGTAGTATGATCTCTTTGTCTATGCTTATGCTCCAACGATTTACTATTTTGCTTTGATTATACAATACATCAAGGTTGAGCCATAAGCATGCCCACAGTGAAAAAAATACTCATACATTTTTGCAATAAATACTTATTATAATTTCAAAATTTATTTTCTCCATTGGAGAATTGGTCGTCTGCTAAGGATTCAGCTCTGTTTATAATTTCAAAATGTGCCGATTATATATAAATAAATTCAAAAAACTTGTTATACAACCCGCATTTAAGAAGCCTGAGCACAAGATGATTTGAATTTTAGTCCAAAGTTTGACCTGATTTCCATCTCGCCAACACTGTTGTCTATGCGTTTTATATGTTATAATAAGTATTTCTGTCAAAACTGTATTAACACTTTTTTTTGCAGTTGGCATGCTTTTGACTGAGCCTATTAAGTTTTTACAATTAATGCTCAGGGAAAAAATATGAAAGAACGTACAAGCTAATTAATAAAATGCCTAGATGGAATACTTACATTTTGCCACTTTATCACCAAGAACTGCTAATCTAAAAAAAATCCTTTCATCAGACAATACACTGTAACGTAGAAATGTTTAAACAGGATGTTTTCTAAACAAATATAAAAGTATCCAAACAATTTCTCCTACCGAAACAATTAATGGAATCCAAATAAAATCAAGTTCAAAAATACCATCGTTGAATTGAGTTTTTTAATAACCACTGGCAATTCATGAGATGCGTTTTTTTACATAAATCATACATAATTGTCAAATTTACTAGTTTCCGTGTAAAATCGGCTCGTTAATAGTACGAGTTTTCACAGTCCATAGACTTTGTTTATATGATTGAGTAGTTTAAAACAAATTAACTACAAATAGTTTTTGTGAAACTTTGAAAATCTTAATGTTTCTAGAAAAAAAGACAAAAACAAGGAATTTTCGAAATAATGATCTACGTAAAAACTTGACAAAACAAAAAAAATACAAAGAAATGAATCAGGGAAAAATTTCTACCACTCTACTGGTTGAAACGCTTGCTTTGAAATCAAATCAGGAGAACAATCACATATTTACAAATTCGCATGAATAACATAAGCATTTTAAACTAAGATATTTTATGACATTTTCTTAAAATACCTTAGTGTAATAACTTAAAAAATGTTAAAGTATTGTACATGAATATATCACAATGGAGAGTTTGGCTATCAATTAATAGTTTTATCAGATTTGCTGAAAAATGCCCTGCTAGGGAAAACGAGGAAAATTCAAAAGATTTTGTGTATTAATGTATGAAAGTTAGCGCATCATTGCCTAATCATGAATGGAAGATTGATCTTTAAGGTCTTGGTAAAACTTTTCTGCTAGAATTCATTTTTAAAAAATTTACTCGTTTCTCAGACTAAAACGAGAATTCATTATTTGTAAAAGCTTCGCATAATTCTAAATAGCTATATTTTAAATTAGCCACTTCAATTTCACATGTCTATTGTGAATATCAAAATGTTAATAAAATACTTTTTTGTAAAAATTGCATTTCAAACGATGCTTGCGTCGAGAATAATTTTGCATTAGGTGACATAATGTAAGGCAGATTAAAATGCCATTTAAAAAAAAGCTTTGTCTCTCGTCGAAGAAATGACCAGAACAAATATTTAGCAGTTTGCTTAGTTTTCAAAAAATCTTCCTAGTCGACTAGAGTTGTATTCTCGATTTCCATTGGTTAAACAATGGTGCCTGGCCAAGACAGGATTTCTAGGAGAACTTTCGATCGGGTTTGTTTGAGCAAATTGACCGCTTCTGCATGCCTTAATCCATCCAAGCGATGACCATTCACAGATAAGATTTGGTCGCCACACCTTCAAAATAGTACAAAAAAATTAGACAAAAGACAAGCTTAAGTTTCTATCATGTGGCCAGATTTTCAGTTTTTATCAGGATTTTACCTTAGCTTGCCTTCTTTAGCAGCAATTGAATCCCGTACGACTAAAAGTACGTGGAACGACTGGTTGCTTTGAAAACTATCTTTACCACCAACTAGACTGAAACCCAGGCTTTCATTGGATGTTCTGTGCAAAGTGATTGTCCTTGTTAAGTGCAAAGATCTGAAAGTGAGTCAAACAACCAACAATTATTCTTATGTTCCTTGCTGGGCATATTCGTAACTTATTAGTATTATTACTAGTTACATGTTTCGGATATGCAATGTCTGAGATAAAGTTGAACAATGCTTAGACAAAGCAGACCTACCTAGGGAGTTTATGCCAGTACATCCACGTTGGCGTGAATAAGTCAGCCCCATCACATGTTTCCGGTCCTTCAATGATGCCGAGGGTCAAGGAAATTGCACTTGCTGCAACCTTCAGTGCTGCAACGGCCTCCGCATGAGAAATGCCGAGTAGACTAGTACCATTGACGCTTAACAAAATATCCCCTTTCTAGATTCGAGAACAGACAAAATTAGTATTGACGTGGGTCATGTGGGACCATTCAGATACAACTGACACAATGTGTGGAGACCAGACAGTCACCAACCTTGAGCAACTTGCTTCTTCCCAAGCAGCCCTGGATGGCAATATTTTGAATGTAGACCGGGGTGTTGCCCTGCTGACTTTCCAATCCTCCGGCAACTCTGATTCCCAGGGATTCATTGGGACCCTAAATACCAATCAAAAACAGTCTTGAGAATTGCAATAGCATAATTTTGCAGAAAGAGCCAGTAGAAATAATTCTACAGATAAAGATAAATTCTCCCCATAATTCTGCAGGATACTATGGTACAGCAAAATTGAAATTCTGCAAAATTTGATCATTTATGCAGAATAAATCGATCTTTTCCGCCCAAAAAGCGTTAATTTAAAGCAAATTTGTATGCAATCTGCACAATAATATTTTCCTGCATAATATCCACAGTTGTGCAGAAACATTTTTATATGGGAGTCGTTCCAAGAAACTGCTTACCTTGGCGAGAGAGAAGTACTTGGGCTGCATTGATCTGTCGCTGCTGCAGCGGCTTGGCCTTCGGGTGTGGCAATGAACGGAAGTCATTTCAACGGAAGTGTTGAGATTTAGAGGTGTCAATGGCATGACTTTTGGGGGTAAAGGTGGCGGAGTTGTTTGCCTCTGATTGGGTGAATCGAGTGTGGTGATGGGAGACATTGAAGCAACTGTGTCGGTATCTGATCCCTGGTTCAAGGAGTTAGGTGACGGAGGTGAGTAACAGGCATTGGTCGACCCACTGCTGCTGCGGGCCACGAGGAGCTGTACATGCCTATTGCACATTTGGATGAGCAAGGAGGCCTCTTCAATTTTGGCTCGCCTTATATCTTGAGAATTAATCTCAAGAATTTGGTCATCAGGTCTCATTCGACCATCCTGGGCCACAATGCTTCCTTCAATCTATTCAAACATAATGTTAACATCAGTAGTGTTAACGCCTAGCGTTTTCAAATATTTTCTTCAATAGAAGTTTTTTTAAAAATGCTAAGATGAGTACTAACCACGTCTGAAATGAAAACTCCTGGCTGATGTCTGAAACGAAAATTGATAATTATTAGTGAAGATTCAGTGAACTGTAAATCTTCCAGAACCATATAAGTTATAAATGAATAATAATGGCATAATTAAATGCAGAAAGAAATTACCTTTTCTCAGTCAATCGGATGCCCAAAGAGCGCCCAGGCTGCCTGTCCAAAGCAACTCTAAAAATGTCTCCACCTAAATCCAACCCAGGCCCAATGCTTGCTCGACGGCTTTCTCCAAATGTATGGTCAACTTGCTCCCGATAAACGCTCAGCTGAAGAGTGGGTGTGTAAGTATTCAAAACATTGACCACGTAATTATGCGGACAGTGAGTTAAATCCTTGCCATTCACCTAGAATAAATTCAAATTGAGATGTTACTCTCTACTTACAACTGCTGAAGCTTGAAGTCATGAGGAGTTTTAAAAAATTATGTGCAACTATTGAGGAAATTACGCCCAAAAATATATTATTGAAGTTTACATACCTCAATTAACTGATCCCCAGCCTGAAGCCGACCATCTTTAGCAATGATGCCACCAAAATGAATTTCTTGGATAATTATGCACCTCTGTAAATAATAAAAAAGCATCAATTAGGGTAAATCAACAAGTAGTTCACGCATTCTATTCTCAAGATGCATGCATTGCTGCCAAATGCAAAACAACACACTGAAAATACAGCTTGCATATCTGAAACAAGTAGTTTTCATTATTGAGACATTACACAATTTGCAATTTGCACAATCTGCCCCAAATATTCGAATTAATGCTCAGATACAGAAAAAATTATATATCTGTAGCTCTAATGATGGACAAGCTATTGGAAAACAAGCACACTACCTAACTAATTACGTGCTCTAGCTGTGAGAGTCTAGCCCACTCAACATGGAACCTTTATGTAGCCTATGTTGAATTTACTATAAGCTGTTCTTCGAGTGCTAAAGTATAGCATCACTCTACAGTTGCGTTTCTGCTAGTGTACATAGTACAATCCGGTCGAGCCATTGCTCAACAAACTGGTCCAGTCTACACAGAATGCAGAGCGATCTACCGATACCTGTACTAGGAACGCTCTATCACTATTCTAGGTAGGGTAAATTCACCTTCAGAGAGAAAGCGCAATCTAGCTGACATTTCCTCTACAGTGTTCCGTACACCCTTACGTTTTGGAAGAATCTTCTCAGAACTGGATATTATTCATTTTTTTGGTACAAAATCATCATTTAACTGTATCAAATGTTCATTGATTTCAACGTTTACAAGCCACAACATTTGTCGTTTATATAAAAGTGTATAAATATTAATCCAAAATTGCTCTCTTTTTGTGCACAGGCCTGTGCACGGAATGAAATTTCAATTACACATGGGACGTATCGTGCATATAGGCCTTTTGTAATTATGAAATTGTTTCGTATATCCATCCTTCTGAGAATATTCTTCCAAATGCACGATAAACGTAATAAAAGCAATTGGAGATAACGTGCTTGTTCTCCCAAAGGATTGGTCATAGCTTGTTCACAAATAGAGCTACTAAATAATAAAGATTTTTTTTAAAATTATGAGCTGAATTTTCCAAGTTGGTAGCTGTTGAAAAATGCACCCGGCACGTTCAGCATCACAGTTGACAAGTAACCTGATCTTTGCCAAAACGCATCTTTTTTGGCAAGGCTCACCACCTTATTAGTCGATAGAGGCAGTGCCCCTGCGAGAGGAACGCATCTACACCACCACGAGCGCTTAACTCGGGAGGCAGCATTTCGTTTTTTTTATATTCCTCTCCAGTCTCCTTCTGGATGCCACTGCGTTATTGGCACAACCGGCTTCTCGCCCTTGTTAATGACTCGGGTTAAATTTAGCCCAGTTACTTAGTTGTAGGTCGGACCCGTTGCACTAAACTAACAGTAAAATGCACATTCACGAAAAACACTTCCAACACGGTGTGCGCATTTGTCACCAATGTCTTGGCACTAGACAACGCCTGAATCTCCAATATCCGTTACAGCGTTTTTCGTTAGAAACATTCAGTGCTTAAATCCGAAATTGAATTTCTCCTAAATGCAGGAAGGAAAAACTTTTCATGTGCTGGGAAGACAAGAGCGTGGAATCCATAAGAACAATTTATTGAGCGGTTACAACCTCTTTTGGATGGTCACCAACTATTTTGAAGCAATAAGTTTCACAGCTTTTGAAATTATTTGAACGAAGGCTGCTCTAATAGACAGTGAATGCATATTCCCAACTGACAGTCACTAATTGTCAAGATTTTAGTAAGCTTTTTTTAAAAAAAATTCCAAGTTTCTTTTAACAAAGATAGATGAGAAATGCAACGACAATTGAAATAGAAACACTACTCCACATCAAATCAAAATCGGGAAGATATTTAAACATTCTCTTTTACGAAAATGTCATTTAATGAAACTTACCAAAGGAGAATCGTAGCCACCAACAATGCTAATTCCAAGGACCGCTGATGATGATCTAGAAATCTCTATTTTGCTGATATGTCCTTCCAAAACAGGTGCTCGAAATGCATCACCAGCGTCTATTCAAGGAGCAAAAATATAAGTGAAATTTGCAATAAAGAGCCAATAATTACACAAAAAGCAAGGGAGCAAAAATTCTTACGTTCTTTGAAATTGCATTCGTTGTTATGAAGCTGCAACTGCTGCCAATTTCCTTGAAATGAGCATCCAAAGCAAGCTCGCACACAGGGAAATAAAGCGCCTGGGCATCTAAAATTTGAGCAGTAATAAGTTGTATCATTTCACTATGTCATGGATCCCAATTACTTTCATTTCATCATGCTCAGTTTTAATCGGCGGTTAAGATATCGATTACGCGATCAATGGGCATCACTAGTATTTTAAGATTACCTGTGATTCAAATGGGCTTCCAATTCGCTCCGAGCTAATTTAGACTGGCACAGCGAAAAGTTGGGACATTCCACTTCTAGTTTGTCCAATAGCCTGTTGATTACAAAATTGATTGAAATATGTTTAACTCATTGGCGTTGAGCCGGTTTTTTTAATTGAATTAAATGTGACCACTATATTTTTCTTATCGGCTTAAAATCTGGATTTGTTTTAACAAAAGCCTTTTAGATGGATTCTTGATTACCTTCGGACCATCAAGCTGGCAGGTTGGCAATCGTAAGAAGAGGTCAAAGGTTGCCTGTCGATTGGGCACATGGGTTGAATACGGAGGTAGTTGGTCAAGCAGGCCCGACAAAAAGTGTGACCGCATTTGGTGTCTGTTGGGGATACTAAGGGTTGCAGGCAAATGTGGCAGGTGAGGTCATCGTCCACTTCTTGGGTGTAGTTGTACAAATGGGGTTCGCCACTCGGGTGGGGCTGACCACACGTGCTACATAAGGGGGGTCCTCCTCTCCATTGTGCTATACTCATGTTTTCTGTCTATCACATTATACCTGAAAAATGGAATGGACACAGTTAAACGCTAGAAATCATCAAATCAAACTGTGAAAAAAAATCAAACATTGCAGCATGCATTTCCAGTCTAATATTTAAGAATGCGAATGGTTGAAAATGTTTTAAATGGTTCACTGAATGTGACGATCGTTTCATGCATGAAATGAGGATTTAATTCTGGGAAACTGCGGTCAAGCATTTTCTATTTGCTGTCGACTATGTTTCGCGAATTGTTTTTATGATTTTTAACAATGTTATCCATGAATCGCACATCCCCAAAATAATTTATTTCTGTATATATTGTGCAATGGCTCGTCTTTTGATATGAGGTTGCAAAATCAACAAATCGTTTTTAAGACATACTTTATTCAAAATTGTAAAAAAATTACGCAAAAAATGTAAACTAATAAAGATGGGGAAATCATTTCCATGACGGCATCTTAATAAAGCAGCAGTAGCATTGCCGCAAATGTTTCATATATGGAGAAATCTTCACCCTTTCCATACAGATAACTATTAATGGTGATTATACTAGGACATGTATACATGTATAAACCCCATCAACACCGGTGGTGTTGATCAGTACATTCAGAGTAAAACAGAAAGCACAAAAATGGAAAGTTGGAAAGAGTAACAATAATTAAAAACTGGGCACGAAAAAAGCTGAAAAACATTTCTCAAACTCATCATGCGCATGATCAGGGGTAGAAGTTTGTAAATGTCCAAATATTACAGCACATCAACATTTTCCCAACGCAAAAATATGCACAGGGTGCGTCATAGTTCGTCGACTCATTATTTGTGAAATTGCATTGAAAAAGTAACCATTGAAGCATTACGATTTCTGATTCACCCTGCAGTCACAGGGCCAGGCACGGCTAAAAAAGTACACAGTGTGTGGGAGAAAGTCCCGCTCGACGTTTCGGGCGCCCGGAACCAAAAAATTCCACATAAAAGCGGCCAAAAATAGCCCTTAAATACATTTTTGGACTCGTTTGGACGACAGATTTTTCGCTTGTATAAACACGTCATGAGAATCCCAAGGTCGAAAAGCAGCAACTTCGGGCGCCGGATGATGTCAGACATGGCACACCAGGAATGCAAAATGATTTATGGATGATGCCGCCTTGGGCTACGAGGGCCTCACTCAATGCAAACCACTGTCAGTCTGTCTGCTAAACTAGGTGCGAAATGAGGACAGTTTCACTTTTGATGAAGCTGGTATGAAAAACGCAATGGAAATCGGTCAAATCCACCGTGAAATTTCTCCCAAAAACATTTTATGAATATGGACTGCTGCTTAAGTAATTTCAGGTACTTATTTACAGATTGCGAGCTTTCGTTATAACAGAAACAAACTTTTTTGATCCATGCATCAGCCCTGAAACACTTTTCCGATTGTACCTGTAAATACACTGTTTTGGGTGAATAGCAATTGAAGATGTCCCTCTGTTAAGCTGATCAAGCGCAAAAATAAGAGCAATTTACTTCAAGAATTAAATGAAACTAACACATAATCGAAGTATTGCAACCAACAAATTACCAAATTCGATAGGGCCGACTGATTTTTTTGCATCCTCATTGTTACCACTCATCTGCTCCCTGAAATTTGACGATTTGGTGCATGCAGGAAACACGCACATAAGTGCTTACTAAATGCAAAGCAAAGAAAACGAAGGATCCATGTGGGAAATCAAGCGAACAGCAACGCAAGACTTAAAACATATTACTCCAGGCTGATTTTACACTAATATGATTTTTTTGGGGGCGAAATAAGGGTGTAAGTTAAAAACTAGATTTGCTCCCACATCCATCGCTAGCCCACGTCTTTCATCAATACAGGGTGCGCCAGAATTTGCACCAACCCAATTATTAAATAGGTCACTCGAAAAGATTATTAACAATATTTCGGATAGTTCTAAGATGGTGCTAATTTGTTTCATATATTTGGTATTGAAACAGTATATTGTTAGTAACACCGGATAAATAACTATACATAGGCCTACAAATTAAGTGATATACATGAACATTTAATGCTGGATATAACATCTTGTTCCCGTTGCGATTGGTATTACAAAGGGTTTTAATCGCATGCACTTTAAGAGATAAATAAACAAAACATGCTTGCATTTCCACATACAAATAAATGGAGTATAAACTTGGGTAAAAACCTGCACACGGTAAAAAATAAGATAAATAAAGTTTCCTTTACCGCATTTTTGGGGAAACAAACAAGAAGCGAGAAGGGACGATTTTCTTCCAAATTCCTTCAATTAAAGTTCTGGGAACTGAATTGCATGAAATAATAAAACAATTTTAAACTAAATCTTAAACTACAATGTACTTAATACTATCGCTATACAGCCTATATACCATTAGCCAAAAAGCTAAATAGAATTTATTATCAAATTTTATCTTTTCATGTCAACGGTCAATTTCAAATATTTTCATCAATTTGCAGAAACCTCACTAAATAACACAGATCACTTTTATAGGCTGAAATTAATCATCCATACCTAGTTGTAAACCGATTTCGTACACTGTCTTATCTTAACAAGTGTCAATATTAATTAAAAAGTCTTAATTTTTGACCATACTGTACTCTTCTTGCACTTACAAGTTATACAATTGACAAGAGTTTAGCACAATTTCCACTGAAACTAGCTACTAATTATCGAAATCTGGCAAAAATTCATGCCTGTTATCAGCAGTAAGCTCGACGTGTATAAGTAAACGAACCTAGCTACAGTAAGTAACAAATAATTAAAACACTTAAAATAATTATTCAACTTTGGTGTCAAGTTGTGCACGCAGTGAGTAAGACTTGTTTCAGGGCATTAATAGGATTACGTTGGGATGGTTTCTTGAAAAACGTATTATTTACACGTGGGAGGGATACCGAAACATTGATCCAAATAGGGAGTGGCCATCTGGGGCGGAAAGGTGCCCGTGGATTTTTTGGTGGGTGGAAAGAGAAGGACCGGGGTAGACACACCGTACTTACCCCCAGATATAATATCCACAAAATCAATAACAATATAATTAAGACCACATAATTCATAAACAAGCTAAGCGCCTCTCTATCTATCATAGCCATTACGAATTTTTAAGGCAGACAAATCAGAGATCTGAGGGTAATTTCTCCCTTTAGTCCTAATCTACACAACCTGTGCCTAGTTGCGAGCAAAACAGTTGAAAAAGTGAAACTCCGGCTGTTTCAAACTAGTTTTAAAACGCTTGAATTCGCGACGGTATAACTTATAGCACTTTTTAGAAATTCACCAATCAGGAGACGCAAAGTTGCACTGGATTTGGGCAAAGCCAAGAAACGTGACATAAAAACACACTCCCAGCCCATATTTCCTCCCAAACATTCTTGGGACTAGGATGGCATTAGGAGCCATTAATCAAAGAGATCTCATATGCAACCAACTCTTCCCCCTTGTCCCTTTTTTGCATTATACAACCACCATTACCCAAATATTAGCTCAGTCCCGCACGGGAAAGGAGGGGGTATAGGTGAATCGCACACGTGAGTCATAAAGCCCATCCTGATTGGCTTCAAAAAAGAAGAATAACGTGTTGGCACACGTTGAACAGAACCGTTGTGAATTTTCGACTAAAAATACCATCTGAAACAGCAACAACGCACCTCTGCGTGAGCCTGAATGCGCTTCTTGAATGAATTCTTCCAGTTGGTCGATTAATATAACATCAATCAAGATAAAATTGACTGGAACTCCGCATTAGTCTTTTAAAAATGAATGAAAATTAGAAATGGAGGCTATTTTTACTTATCAAAAACGGTTTATTGAACTACCGATAATAGGCCAGAAAAGTGTGGGCTTCACTGCACAGCACATCTGCTATATGTGTTTAACATATAATGGAGTTTCAGGGGCAGTCATTTATCAAGAATTAAAAGAATACGTATTATAATTGCTTAATTTATTTTACCCAGTGAAGATTTGGTCGACCAAAACGGTTTTTATTTTTTTTATTTTTTTCAAGTTTATCAATTAATTCAGACCCTAATAAGCAACCAATTCTGCATGGCAAAAACATATTTAGCAATTTAAATATCAGTGTTTAAAGCAATGTTTTTGCATGATGGCCATCCTTTTTGGTCGGGTTTAAGTAATCCATCGATTAATTGTAGCATACATCTTCTGACTCAGCTTGTCCTAATTATCCGAAATCCACCGAAATCCAATGACAATTCCCTTTTCTAACAAGCAGAATCTAGGTTTAGGCATGGCCACTTTTTTGGTACTTAGTCTCCTTCTGCTCACTTAATCTCTTCAGTGTGCCACATTCAGTGTTGGTCACCCAATGTTGTTTCAGTATGGGAGGTTACAAAATGGCACATCTCCTTAAACAGTGATGCAAAACAAATTTATAATTAACGACAGAAACAGCGCCATCCCGTGGAATCCCCGAAACGGCATAACTTAACAGAACTCAACCCATTTTTGCAGAAATACGTATAAGCCTATGGCTATAGAACAATGAAATGAATGTTTCTAACAGCGTTCGCCAATGTTGTTCAAATTTATACTTTGACATCGAATATTGCGCACATTTTTCGACAAACCTAATCTGTGTGGTCACCATGCGGAGCCGCCAAATCCTCACGGTTTCTACACCAACATCCATCAAGAATTTGGCTGCTGCTAGAACAACCTCGAAGAAAGCAGTTGTCTGACCCCAAAAATGTGAGTAAATCTCCCTTCGATATCAAGACTCCCAATTATCTCATAATGGCCATGTAATCCATCATTCATTCTTTTACACGACAGACATTTCTTTCTTCTGAGTCCTTCACTCTTCAACTTCCTAGATATTGGGGGCGCCTACATCATCACCACTTCACCCAAGCCATATTCGCAGCCCAAGTATTCCAAAACCCAATTTTCACTTGGCAATGGAACTATTTTTGATCTCCCTTTTTATTTCGTTTGGCAGTCAAACGGAATGCATCGACATATCCAAGGGAGTATTTTCTCCGTCTTAACCCTGAGCGTATTTATTTGTCCAGTGGATGACGATTGACAAGTGCAGGCTGGCACAGAGCCTCATTGAGAGGTGGAGCTCGTTATTTTTAAAATTAGAAATTTTCATCAGAACTAGGCCTAACCTAACTGGGCTAGGGACTCATCAAACAGGAAGTAATTGAGTCAAATGACACGCTTTATTGGACAACAACGTCATCTTTTGGCATAAGTATATTTGAAACTGCAATTGCAAATCCTATATACGCCATCTGGAACTTTAAAAAAAGCAGGGGTAATAATAGAGAAGGATGTCGATCTGGATATTTCGTTGTCAGAATTGTATTGACATGCTATTTGTGGAGGCGAATCCTTGGTCTGATCACAATTTTTTAACGGACAGTATAGTCTCTGATACAGTTATAGAACTAATGAAAAGCGATATATTTGCATGCAATGTAACTATTGTTAACGTGTTTATCTCTTTAACTAAACTTTTATTTTTAACAAGACCCATTGGCTTTTAAAGGATAGCAGTATTTAATTAGCTGATTGGAAATTTGACACACTGTAAATATCAAATCTTAGCAGAGAAACTACCTGGATTGTAGCATAACATTTTTTAACAAATACAATAACGAGAATAAGTCATAATAGAAAAAAAATCAGCATCAAATTAATTACATACATGTATAAATATTACAAACACATACCCGAGTCTCCGGATACATTATCATAGTGAAATTATTCATTATCACGAATGACATAAGTGATAATCACCTTAATTCGACTTGTTATAAAGTAGCGGAGCAAATTCCAGCAATTTAACTTTCGTCAAGTGAAAATAATTGAAGTAGCATTACGAAGCAAACAAATGACATCACTAGCATAATCTATGCCCTGCTAAATAAAGTTCAAACTATGTATTTACGACCATACCATGACAATAAATACGTTAATTTCATACATGTACATTAATTAGTTGCCCATCAGGTGTTTACACCTTAAAGCGGGTTGCACAAAACTTCAAATAAACCCTGCAGATGCAATCGTATTTTTACTTCCATTTGTCAGTTTATACACCGTATAGTTCGATATAGTTTTTAAAAAGAAAATTGAGAAGATCGCCCCTTGGTTTGCTTCGAACACTTTGGAGTTTGCACAAATCTAAGTAACGGTACTCATCAATTTCAGGATGGAATGTGAATATGAAAATATAGCGTAAGTTGACAATCAGTTTACTTACCCCTAAGTAAATAATCCATAATATGATTAAAAGGACGATTAAAATAACGTAATTTACGACCAAACTCTGAGCTTCCTTATCTATCAGCCCCATTTCGATGATATCGAAGACAGTTCGACACAACGGCAACGAACGGGAAAATGAAAAACGTTCAGCCCCAAATTGGCCCAGGAATGCCCTTTTTAATCCCCCCACGCAAGCGAGTGTCCGAAAAAATGCCCACCAATCAGAGAAGGTCCTGGGATGGGGCGCCATGCCTAGGACGGGCGGGGGAGGAATCGGGGGCAATTTTGAACTCAGGATGAAGATGATGCCTTATGGGGGGGATTAGGGGGAGAGGTAGGGAAAGGACGTCAGAAAAATATGACTTTTTAAATATCAGCAACGTAGACTGGATACTATTGGAGGATGTGGGCAAGGCAAACTCTCGTTGCACCAACTTTGTTTATTTTAAAACACTAATTTACAGCTGAGGAGCTCAGCAGCTTCTAGAGTGTGGCAAATCGTGCGTGGCGAGCGTTTAGACTCAATGGCAGGCAAGGATTTCGGCGTATTTTAGCCAAAAAGATCTAAAAACCTAAAACGACCAAGTGGCACAAGCTCCAGCAGCACAGCCGCAATTTACGTCTGTCAAAGGATGTTTAAACAGTTCGCACTTAAAAGCCAGAAAAAAACACGGATCTGAAAGTGAGGGAAAACAGAAACGATTTCAAATGGATTTCTCCAGTTTCGCCAAAGAGTATTTCAAAGTAGCTCGAGAGAAAGTTTTTCGATGTTTTTAAAAGTTGTTTTGACTCTCGGAACTGTTCAGACAAATTATTTAACCTTACGAAATCCGCCAAAACGTTTCTGCTCTTACAATAGAAACGGTTGGAGAACTAAGTACCTTTCTTGTGTCCTTTAAAATTTGCCTCCTTGTGTCTTGATTTGAAATGCAAAATAGCAAAAATAGCAATTACTACCCTTAGAACTGATCTCTCTATGCATATATGAATAGGAATAAAAAAAACCAGGGTCAGTTTAATACGTATGAGAGGGGACGCAGATGAATCTCTGGTGCATGTATCGCGTTTTATGGCCAATCCAGTGTTTTACACTAAAAAGGATTGTCCTACCGAGTTAAAACTTTTGCGAATATTTGCAAAAATTCGTTAAGAAAACTCACTAAAATGCATAATTTGTACAGGGGTTTTCACCAAAATCACTTAGGATTTCGTTAAACAATTTTTAAAAAGCCTACGGCCTTTCTTTAAAATGTCTGATCATTTTTTTTTTTATAAAATTTGTAATAGTATTACAAAAAAAATTCGCCTTACAATGTTTCCATCACTATAACGTATTAACTCGAAAAAATATTGGCTGTGCCATTCCAAATAATATAAAAAGTAAGGGCGCCTATTTATAATTAGTAAGAGATGGGGAGAGCGCCCAGGGCCAGCACTGGGTTGCACCAAGACCTCTTAAGGAATAGGTCTGAAGTTAATGTAAGCTGGTAACGTTTACTTTAGACGGACTAGTTCATAAAATATTGTTCCAATCTAAAGAGGCATAGACCTATTGCAGAACTAATTGTGCTATTTAAATGACCAACCATTAATATAATAACAGATAAAGGGTTAACAATTTAATATAGAAGCCACGATAAGAATAACTTTTAAGAAGCTTAGTTTATCACTTTTGATTACCCAATGTAAGCAAGTATCAAAACTCCCGCCACGCACTTACCCGGAAAAGACATCCCGATCAAATATGACCTCTCAAGCTCCCATAGATATAAAACGTCACAAAATGGCGGCACATCAGATTAATAGTGCAACCACATGGTGACGCGAATCAAGAGCATAAGTGGACACAAGGGCAAGGACAATCTAAAGTTAAAACAACGTCTTGGGAACAACGAAAGGTTATGTACGGAATACGGATTGTCGACCGAAACTTTTACGAGATGCAAGTAGGAAAACAGCTAAAAAAAACCAATGTTACTGAATTTTGGCAGCTAGTCCAGATAACAGTAGCAAGGCGAAGAAAGCGTTGTCTGGCATTAGAAATATAGAGCTAAGCATTTAAAATGGTAAATATAAGAAAAAGCGCGAATATTTCAGAACAAAAATACTTAATTTTTCATTAAATAGCCCTCCGATTAAATGACAGTAAATGATAGTAGAGTAATATTTTACAACTTTTATCAGACTGCGCGAAACTCTTTGGCAGTATTATGAATCCACCATTTTGCACGCATAAATCCACACAATTTTCAAATTGTCAAAAAGAATATAGGAGTACTAATGGTGCTCTGTGTTTTTGGTTTTTGTAAATGTACAACTGTACTTACAGATTTATATATCAGTCAGAAATAATAATGCGGAAGATCTTAAGTGTCAATTCTTGCTGTTTTAACTAATAATTTACCAAGGGACACCCTGCATACAAAGTACATGCATGCATTAGAATGATTATATTCTTAGATTTACAGGTACATTTTAGTACTTTTTATAATTTTCCACACAACGTCAAAAATAAAAAACCATGAATAATTCACTGATGAATCACATTAATCGACGATTAAACGCGGTAATTCAGATGGAAAAAACAAGTGGATAAAATTAAATTTAATCAAAATTAAGACGACATGTGCGTGAAATTTTGCGAACTAACTAATTCAAATAATTAAAAAAAATATTTATCGTAGTAAGCGACAAGACCTTGGAAGCCAATATAATTTATAAAAAAAAGCTAAACTAATTCAGGAGGTTGAAGTTTTGTAATCAAACGGTATCAACAATACTTGAATGAAGAGAAACTTCGCCTGTTGAAACAACCTATTTTCAGAACAACTTCACTTGGGATTCTGCGTATATATTCTGCACGAAAAGGTGTACAAACGGATACAAACAGAGCTAAAATTAGGTTAGAGAATTATGTGCTCCCAGGAATGTTTAAATGGGAAAAAACGACTTTGGTTCAGAAATAGGAGTGAAGGAGGCAAGAAAAGGTGAACGAAAACCTGATTCGGATGTCAGCTTGTGCCATCTATCCGCAGGAAAAGGAAACCAAAGCCCTAGATGTGCTAAATCGAGTTGTCAAAAACGGTAACGCTCTACTTGTTATTAAAACCTGTCAGATGAAAGGCTTGGGAGATCGATATGAGACCATAAGTTATATTTAACAGGATTTAAAATCCCTTTGAAGCCTTACTTATTAGCATTGATAACGGACACTAATGCAAATAAGCTCGATATCAAGCAGAAGTTGGTAATAAAAGCAACTGATCGAATTAAAACAAATCTCACGATATAATTAGGTCCCATCCTACGAAATTCACAATTTATCGGGAAATAAATATCTGCTAACTTTTAGCATGTGTGCCACCATATCTAGAATGGTCATAATTATTAGCTTGACTTAAGATTCCATCACCTAGCATTAAATAGGGCCTCTAAATTCGATTTTAAGAAATGATTTAATATTACGTTTACTAAAATTAAATTATAACAAATAACATTCACAATAACATTTTACGTTATTCAAAATTATTTAAAAAGATAATACTGACAGGAAGTAAAAACGGCCTTTGCAGTTTATCTTGTTTGTGCGCTCGTATCACGTTAATTCTTGAATTCTGTTACTAAAAATCGTCATGAATTAAAACTATAAATTGCTCGTTTCACAGCAACAATTCACTGTTATTGTACGATTCGCATGGTGTTAACGAGGAAATTACATTTCCGACCTCTTTTTCAATTTCTAAGAATTTTTCTTCAACAATTGTTTGTAGCCATCATTGGAAATTGATGTATCGAAAAACAAACGCCCAAAAATCCGCATGACTGCTAATCCAAAGTTTTCATGGCACCTTATCACGAAGTAAGAAAGTATCCAATACTTAAGTCAATTAATTCGGCCATCTTGGAATCTAAGCCAAAAAATAATTAGGTACAAATTAACGGCGCGTTAATTACATTGTTGCAAATTGAGCTCATAATTAAAAGGAACAAAAGCACCTATATCATTAAGTCATGGCATCCTGCATCGTATAATTAAACAAGATACCAGCTTCACCATGCAACAAACAAGAATCTGTCTACATATACACATCAGCAATTAAGGTTGGCATTTATCATTCTTTTTCATAAAATAAACTGTAATAGTCACGCTGCATACTTTACTAAAACGCAGCTTCTTAATTAAACATAGGAAGGAATGACCACACCCCTATCATGATTTGTTAACACTAAAATCATGGACATTAATC
Organism: Rossiulus vilnensis; assembly: GCA_034700785.1. Classification (NCBI taxonomy): domain Eukaryota; kingdom Metazoa; phylum Arthropoda; class Diplopoda; order Julida; family Julidae; genus Rossiulus; species Rossiulus vilnensis. The sequence goes on along the minus strand of JAQIXS010000950.1, from coordinate 12,394 downwards.
GAATTAGTTGTGCATACATCTTAATGAAAGTCATGATACCTCTATTCATATCATACTTTAAACTCATTATTTTATCTAAGAATAACAATTAGCTTCTTAATAGCCCATGCTTGTTCAATTCAATTCAATTCTTTATCAGTTGTTTTAAAAATGAACTATTTTTCAAGTGTAATACCTGCGGTTACAACGCAACATTTAAGATAAAAAATCAACGGCATTTTTCATACTCACCCCAGAATACAACACCCAGAGTATTAGCAAAAGAACGATCAGGATCAAATAGTTTACTAGAATGCTTTGGGTTTCTTTATCCCCAAACATTGTCACAGGTGTAAACAGAATTTCGCAAGCCACTGGAAAAATATTGCAACTTGAAATCACAGCAGACCATTGATCGAAAGCTGACTGATGGATGACGAGAATCGACACATTGCCCCATTGATCTACAGATCAACCCACAAACCGAATAACGAAAAGGTCGGAGGTCACCACCAGCCAATAGACCGAGGCGCCCAGCAGCGCCACGTGGTGGTGGATGGATGTTAGAGGGGCATCTGGGTGATAAGTAACCATCTGTTATGGAAGAATTCCCCGTAGTCTCCTAAGTTATTTCGCAATCGCGCCTTACAGAAGCTTCTGGAAAGTGTAAGCTGCCTCTGATAAGGTATAAAGCAATCCAGTTTCAAGTTTATTTATTCTGCCACCCAATATTCACCAACTTTAAGCCCTGCCGGTCCCCTTTGACACATTTTCCATGGGCATCCCTGTAACCCTATTTTCGTATAAATATGTAATAACCAGGGCGTGATTTCCATATGGAAATGCTAAAATTAGATTTTCAGCACGAGTTATCTTAAAAAGTAATAAACACCTCAATCGTCGCAACATTTACACGAATACCTAAGTCAAATGTTTCCAAGGTCTTCACGAAGTGGAGAGAGAGTGCCTTCTACAGGGGGCGAATCCATTCTATATTTTCGAAATGGCATGTTACCTTAAAATTGTTAAAGATTCAATCTGTTGTGATTGTGGGGTCCACTGCACGGACAAGGGAGTGTAACTTGGGTAAACCCACCAAATGGCATCTTCATGCTGAATGTATGAGGCCATCAAACTAAGTTGCATTGAAGTTTAATTAGTAACTTTTCCAGGCATGAAGAAAAAAAATTATGGCAAGCCTATTTCTGCATGTACATGTAGTGCACAACAAGACCTTAAATTAATCGAGGTAGATTGTTTATTACAGTAGTCCTGCAATAATTAACGACTAACCCAAAAGCGTCATACCATTAGAGCTATATTGATAATGGGCACTTAATTTAAGAACATCTTTTAACATAATCGACATCCTGTATGGTATGTTTGCATCGATTTACTGTATGTTTACAAATTGTTCTTCTCTCTTACATCAATTTTTTGGGCATTATCAATCCTTAAACAATTTTGCTAAAGATAGTCATTGTGGAATACTCAATTAACAAGCGGTAAAAATAGTTCAAAATAATCGACCGTTAGTTACACCCCGCCTATCTCATAATGAGCGCTTTAAATTTAATCTCGCAAAAATGCTGAACAAGCTTACTAAAAACTGAATGTATTAATAGGGTTGCAGCTGACGTAAGCCAACTGCTACGTCCTAGCCTTTGAAAAACAAGGGCGAACAGATATTATGCAACGTGAAATACATGTAGGCCAAACACAAACTCGGAACCTATGAATTTCATAAAAGTATGATGGAAAACTACGTTTAACATGATAAACAAATGTGGCGTCAAGAATTTTCGGTCATTTCAGACATCAGGTGGCCAAAAATAAAGACTAAATAGTGGCATATTTAGTAATAATACAAATTTACATGTGGTATGGTATATGCTTGACGGTAATTGTTATTTCGAAGTGATGTCTTATGCGAAATTAAAAATGACAACAAAAAGATCATACACAAAATGAGGAGTGGCGGTTAGCACCAAACATGAAACGGGATAGGGGCACATACTATTATTCTTGTTACAACTTCCATATCTATGCTGAAAATACAAACTATTTATTTTACAGCGAAATATCGGGCTGCTTAAACCACTTAATTACAAAAGTCTGGTATCTTCTGCTTACCACTTCCGTCAGAAACAGTATGATAACTAAGGCTAGAATTCTCTACACAAATTTACCTAGAAAAATGTTACCAACTTCATTTCAGACGTGGTGATAAACGCCTACATGTAATAAACGATGTACATGTATATGGACTTCACATACTATCAAATCAAATTTTTTAAAACTAGGTTATCGAACTGAATATTTCTTTCAAGTATTCACGCAATCATGCGAGGATGAACAGATCTTTTATGAGCTCTAAGATGAAGGACATATAAAAAATTGGCGGAGGTGGTCACGGGGGATGACGTGAGGGCGAGGAGCGCCACGCTCCACCTGTTTCAAAAATTCGCATTTCTCAAGCTCTCAATTAGGGATGTAGAAGCTAACGAACGCCAAATTCGCACTTCCGCTCGACTGTGCTCCTTCAGCTCAATTTGTCCTCTTATCCCGTAATTACATTTGAGTCTGGCCCCCTCCAACGATGGTTATCCCTCTCCCCACATCATTGCAACCCTTTTTCTCGAGGCATCGATCTGGAACAGCTGCTGATGACTTTTTGGCCATTAAATTTCTCCTCAGACGCTATCACCATTAATTAGCGGATTCAATTAAATTCCTTCGCATTCAGCCCACTAACTTTCATTCCACAAATCGTTTTCGAGAAGAACGAATTGGAGAACAATGCTTCAGACCAGAGTCCTCGTCTTGGGAGGGTACTGAGCTTTTCGTGGCGATTAAGTGCCAATGAAATTGAAAGTAAAGCCCGAAAGTATTCAAGAGAAAATGCTATCAAGTGAAAAACGGACGAAAAATTAGCGAATCATCCGTTAAATCTTATTTAATTTAGAAATTGTCTGAAAAGCGTCTAACACTCCTTGGAGGATTCCAGTAGATGGGAAAGAAAAGTACATTTGAAACAAAAGAAACTCCAATAAAACTACATACATTAAATCTCACCCATATTGCATGCAGTAAAACGATATCCATAAAGGATTTACACATTTGAAAAAGGCATTTATAAAAAAAAATTCAAGAAATTTTAAAAAAATCTATGCAACCTCAAATGTATACATGTATATAAATAATGGGGACACTTTCTTGTGTAATTTTCATGCATTTGGGGCATCTATGTTACCAGCTTAAAGCATATTTCATGTAATTGTAAATTTCGCTTTCACCATTAATGGATCCATAAGAATGAGTAGCCTTCATTTCCTTACAGTACACGATATCACCTCAAGAAGATGGTCTGATTCCTATAATTGTAATGTTACAATTTCGTAAGACACCATCACCAATACTCAAAATATGGATGTTTGTGTGCAGTTCTTTAGAAATAAGACAAATTTTTCATCTCACCAGATCTTATTTTAAATGAGTAAAAATCGAAAGCGACTATCTCTCCCATGAATAAACCGGACAACTAACTCAACATCTATGAAATTCAATGAATTCGTTGTCTGCGTCAGAAAGCCATGCTGCTGTACGTTATTAACACAGAGAAATATGTTATTAAATTCTGAAAACTTTTGCCAATGATCAGTTTCCTAAACCGCGGGGTGCGAAATAGTTGTGCCTTTGAAGTCGTGCGGCTAGCGGTCGAATCTCGAATCGGTGACCAGCGTCCGTCCACTTTTCCCATGGCCACGTGAAGGTACAGTAAGTCCACGTAGCTACCTGGCACAAGTTTGAAATTCTCCCACGATTAGCCCTTCTCCCCCATGCGGTGGGAGCCTTCTTCTGATGGGAGGCCTGCATGGGAATATTAAAGGGGAGGGTGCATTTAACGTGCCATTGTTTAGTGAAGCATAGTGCCACGTCTCACCTTCCCCTCATCACCGTCTTCCCATACAAATAAATACTCCATTCCACCTCACACTGCTTGAATCCGAGGAATTTATCAACGAGAAGGGTACGCCTACCTTTAATCACGACAAAACAATGCCAAATTGCATACAGGGTGCCGCAAAAGTATCTCTCCAGACAGGAGAAACAAGCAACTTCATGAAGCTTCGGCCATGGTTTTGTCACAAAATACATGCACATGGTCGTCGATTTACATTATTCATATTGATTTTGGTTTAATATCAACGATTTCTTGCATTTTTTAATAATTGTAGGCCACAGACATTGCTCTTTGACTTTCTATTTAAATTAATTTCTCATTTCTTCGCACGCCTTGTTTCACGCGTTTTTCTTCGCCTTAAACTTGTTACAAACTTTTGAAGATGCAAATCAGTTTTGTAATAAAGTGGCTTCTTTGAAGTGGCTTTATTATCACGTTTCGGCTACTATTTTGACCTTCGTCAGGTGCTCTGTACTACATAAAAATAGATTTCAACATTTTTTTATAAAAAAAATTGGTATGCCTACATTAGTTACTTTCTAGTTCATTTTCTAGCTCATAAGATACAGGTACATGTATTTCAGAAGGGGGAAATTCAATAGATTTATCACGTTGGTATTTCAAGAAATTGGTCCTATGTTTATCCATCAAGTGAATGAATAAATACAGTACACGTACAGTGTGCATTTAATAAAGAAATTAAATATCGTCAATCCAAAAATGTAAAAAAATAATGTACTGAGTGTTGTACCGCAAGTTTCACTCACACCAAATAATTTCTGGAAAGTTCTGACATGAGTAAAATCACCACAATGGACATGTACTTAGCCAGGAATTTTTGGACGAAAGTAGGACTGTTGGCAGTTGGCACTGTTTTAAACAAACAACATTCGTTGGGCAAAGGTAACCTAGAAGTAAGCCACGATCGCCAGGGGGAAGGAATTTGAAATATTTTCGCTAGCCGGCTGGCAGGAGCACCTTTAGCGTACCCTCAATACCACCTGCTTCCGGACAATGGGGATTACGTTTGAAAATTTGCAGAAAAAATGGCTAATAAACGCATAAAACGTACGTATACGCGCGTTCCCTCCCCCTTCAAACAGAAACCCATTCAAAGATTGCGTTTCTCAATAATCACAGGACAAAATTGGGAAAACGTGCATGCAGGAGCAAATTTCGAACTTCTTTCACTGCTCTCTGGCAAAATTCTTTCTGCATTCCCCAACGTGTTTGTGAAGCTTATGATCCACCGACCAGAAAGAAACCACACGGCAGGGGGCCAACGGGAAAAAAATTGCCCAAAAATGGTGGCCGGTTTTTTTCTAGCACAACGCACAACTTAAAAAGTACACTATAAGGCCTACAAAATACATTTTAAATATACAGTACATGTATATTAGAGTTTTTGTGGAGCACAACAGAAGGTACTTAAACAAAAATTGGATTTACATGTAAGTTAAATGTAACATACACTGTACATTTCAATGCAGTTTTCTATACAATTGGTGAATCAAAAATTTTAAACAAAATGCTATCATCAAAGCACATTTTCCCTGAAAAACAATTTGACGTCAATAACGTCATCCTTCACGTGACTACACATAGCCAATAACAGTTAAAACGAATTTGTTTTTTAAAACTAAATTCAACTCAAGTTTTGGTTTTCGTAATTGTGGCAGTCAACTTTTGTTACAAATAAGCATTTTTGTAACAAATATTTATTAAGAAAAAGGTGGCTTAGTGGCAACATGTCCGCCGGGTCGGTTGTCACAATATTTCCAGACGAATGACGTGCACTTTTGTTAATTTTAAACTGTTTTTGTGGTGCGCTAAGATATTAAAATTGACAGCAATGCTACCTCACGGTAGCAACATTACTTGTATAATGGTACCTTCTGGTTATCACTTACGTTTTTTGTAGTCTGTTCAAATAACGTGGAAAGATGGCGAGTTTGATTAAACATAAATTGAGGTTCACGATGCATTTTTTGCAGTTCTAAACTAACAATTATGGCAACCTGTAAAAGATGTTATCGTTCTCCGAAAATTGTGGGACTGACATGTATTTTCGGTGAGCACATGCTCATTCGAACGGAAGTGAGAAATTGTTCCTTCTTTTCTCTGGCTGGACAATTTTCTTACAACGAAATCAGCTCATTGGAGTTTCATTCAAGTCTTAAATGTCATTCCCAGTCTACCGTATGCTACATTCAACTTCACTTGGGCAAATGTACATGTATGCAAATCAGCTGATTTTCGTTACAAGTCCCCCAATACGTCGCTCCCTTTCAGCCTCGCAAAACAACAAAACCCCAAAAATAACGACAGTTGGTCACTCGACAGTCGGGCTGGTCTTTTATTTGCATACGTAGGGGATTTCCTCACCTGGTGGCGGATGATCTCGTCATAGTGCTCAGGGTGCTGAACAACGGTGCGGGCTACATGTACTCTTAATGGCCACTCCTGTGAGTGACCCCACCTGTTTAGGGGATCCCTTTTGAACCCAGGTATAGAGAACAAAGAACAGCTGCGCCCTCTATTTTGGCACGCGTGCATTTCGATTCACATGGTTCACTTTAGAGACGCATTATTTGGCGCGTGGCACGTTTTTATATTAAAAACCCACCTCATAAGGTAGCCTCCATCTCTTGGTAGCCACCCCAAACCATAGGGGATTCAGCCCATTGTTACTCGCCCAACCCACTAGGGTCACTTCCGCCGGCTTTATCATTTTTTCATTATTATTTCGACTTCAGTGCTTTTGAGGGACAATTTGGTGGGCGCTTAACCTTCCGGAGGCTCTCTAACCAGTCCACCATCCCCAAGGCCAGGCCCACCCTCGCACCCATAATGATTTTTTGGTGGAAGAAATTAAAAGTGAAAAAATCAGCCAGCGGAACCGACGTGTTTTTTTTGCGAGGAACGTCCGTTTCGGATGGATTTCAACAATGGTGGAAAATGATGTAAGAAAAAGTTGAGAGGCATAAGAAAGCGAGAAAACGATAATTATCCTCCTTCGTTTCACCACGTGCACGTCAGGGCACGCGCTTGAAATGGACATCCGGTCACCTCACACAAAAAACCATAGCCGAAATTAAAAGGTTACCAGAGTTCGCCCTATAACTTTCCAATAGTATGCCTAATTTAATCCTTATCAAAACGCCTCCAACAATGTGTTTATTTTCAGTAAACCATTACACTCCTCACCTAATTAAATGAAATCATTGAGCAACCTGAACTGTTGAATGTTGCATTCCATAACTCCCATTCGTCTCTCTTCCCTATCTAGGGATTGGACGTTCAAAAATAAATCTGCTTTTACATTGAGAAACAAGTAAAAAATTTAAATTGAAACGATAGTATTATCTTCTATTATTCACCTAATCAAAGGCGTTCCGAAGGAGCTTGTATATATAAATTTTGTAATCGTTACTTAATTTGTCACCCTTCCCACTAACTTGTTGTGATTAAGTGTGACCAACAGCCCAAACCCTTACTCCTAAATATTAAGAAACCATTTTAAAATTTACCCCCTTCACCATTAAAAAAATTTAACAAGTACAAAAACAACTAGTAATCATCTTCCTACATAGGATACATCCATTTTAAATCTATAGGTAAGGTAAATTGGTCGTTTGAAAGACATAATAATATCCATAGATAAATTTCAGGTCACATCCGTGATCTAGGATGGGATTTTTTAAAAATTACCTTAACTTGCCTATAATTTACTATACATGCACGTCTTGTTACTTAATGCAAATAATAAAAACATTATTTGACAAATGTATTCTTTAATTGTTGATGGCTTATTTCAATGAATTGAAATGTTATGAAAATAAGGGGTCCATGGCAGAAAAAAGGTTAAGAACCCCAGCTTTAGACGAACGATGTTCAAGCAATAGACAAGAAGCCATTCACCATACATTTGAAGCACTGTTTCTCTATCATTTTAATAAGCATGAAATTCATGCTGCTTGTCCTGGCGATTTTGGAAACCGGCTATGGTTACTTGCAGACAACCGTGTTTATATACATGTATGTATCTAACAGATAAACATGGCGGAAGGAAATGAAGCTTAGAATTTCCTGTAAAACTGCCTACATGTATGAAATGTCGCATGTCCGTGCATCTTCATTGTCTGTTCTTCAAAAATAAATTCAATAGCGAAGCAACGGACGACAACCAGAGTGCATTATTCCTATGTTAATGAGATTTTCCCAAAAACAATGCCGATAATACACACATCCCCAGGATGCGATAATGAAAATTCACGTCGCACAAAGGGCTTCACTTCGTAAACTTTAACCTCGAGAATTCTATCCTGTGGCCAACAGCACGGGTGGCAACACCGATCCACCCAAAAAGGTACCTCGTTTAGGTGGAGCATCATTGTAGAGCCTAATTGGTTTCAACCCAGGCCAAACGACAAAAAAAGCAAAGGATAATCTTAATATATTTTCCACAAAGGTCAATGGAATTCAACATGCTTGCACCCAAAAATAAGACACTCATTGTAAAGTTAATTAATTTACAGAGATATACCGGATAACGAAGTTTCATGTCTGAACATGTTTTCATATCGAATGTTCCAAACAAAGAGTTAAGCAGAATGAAAATAGATTATGAAATCGGGTTTTTCACTTTTCAAATGCAATAATCCTAGGAGAGTGAATGACTTTTTTCCTCAAACAAAACAAATGATAACCAGCCTCTAGGAATCCAGGTCCAGCTTCAAATTCCTCCCACTTTCGTACCCCCAAACATCTTTTAAATGACCTCCAGGAACCAACAAGTTGTAACAAGCCCCAACTCGCTGACGGCTTTTGTGAAGGGAGATGTCGTAGGTGTATAATGAAGAGAAGGAATGCATTCACGCAAATAAAAAAGGTGCATCGGGTCAACTCAAAACTGGAAATCATAAAAAAGTAGAAATCAAGTTGCAACTAACCGGATTGCGTTTGGATTACTTGATTGCGCGACAGATGTCGCGCAATAAATGACTTAACTTATTAAATACACCAACTTAGCTTGATCAAGAAAGAATTAATCCGCTCATCCTATTTCGCAAAATCAATAGTCACGGCTTTGCCATAATCTCACGGCTTTGGCTGCTCAAACTTAAGTCTACACATACAAGTAGGTTGGATATCAGACAAATCCAATCGATTTCAAAAGCGTCCTAATGCCTTATTTTGGACAGGGTCACGTAACATAGCCGGTTACCTAAACTTCAGGTTTAAATCGTTTAGACTTCTTTGAATCAAACAGAACTAAGAGCTTATGATCAGCGACTCAATTAGTTAACTGAACTGAACGAGGCTCAAACTGTCATTAAATCACGATAATGTTTACTATACTTATGAAGATTATGAAAAAATTTACACAAACATTAATCCACAATTTAACCCCCGCATATAAGTGCCTGAACGCAATTATACACCCAAATAAACTAAACGAATGATAACTGAAATTTTCAAAAGACAATTACTGGAACATGCGAGCTCAAGCACTACAATGTACTTGCTTGAATTACATTATCACTAGTATTTGTAAATACTAATAATATGAGCTTTTGAAATTAAAACAATTTAATTTCGGTGCTTGGTTATTTGGATATCCTATTTGGAATTTCATTTCTTGTTGTAAAATACAATTTATTGCAGCGTATTCAATATCTTAATGCCGTCTTTCCATTCTGTAAATATACTTTATTGATATTGCAGCGCTATAGCGTGACCAGCTTTGGGAGCCATAAATTCCCGTGTTATATATTTTTAATAACATCAATTGCCACGGCGAAGTTTTTGCGGCGCTGATATGGCACAGAATCGATCAGGAGCGTGAGAATTCCAGCGAATGTCTCACCATAAAAATCACAAAAAACTGAAAACAGGATGCCAAAAACTTGAAAGAAAAGAAACGGGGGAAAAAATTCTCAAAATTGGAAAATTCTTGTTGATATTTTCACACGAGGTGCAATTTAGCCACCCTCTTCAATCGGGTTGGAAACTTGGCTTACGTGGCTGTAGAAAGTGCGGTTATTTGGCGATTTTAAAGTGGACGCAATATGGGCTCAACGAGAGCCTGGCTGAAGATGACCCACCTGTTTTCACGAAGAGACATGTTTGAGCATGGGTAAATTACCAACCGTGGGTGCCTTGGGGTGCAAATCGTCCCAAAGGAGGAATGTGGGCTGTACCACGCCCACGGGCAAAGGAGACTTACTTCTTTCTCAACAACAATAAATTAACAAACACGAATTCCATCCCCTCGTGGGTACCCTATTATAATAAAACCACGCTTTTCCGCCGAGATTACTCGCCAAAAGGTGAAATTGTTAGCCGCTGCCCCCCGCCGCTCCATTCGGTTCCAGACAAGAAGCAACTCGCAATTTTCGACTGCCATACCGACAGTGTTTTTTCCCACAATGAATTTAAATAAGGAAAAATGTTCATTCATTTGGAATACCAGAGTCAACTCCCACTTTCATTGCTGCGTATTTATTGCGTTGGATGTGGGATAATTCCATGCTTTCAAATAAATTTGATAAGGCTGTTTAAGAAGATTAAAAATATAACATGGGTTGATGGATTACACCCCCCTACCACACGGGTACTGATTCGAATTGAATTGACGCCAGTAAAGGGGCAGAATTATAGAAATCAACGATTCAAAATCTAGTGTTTAAGCAATTTTCGTTGCTTTTCTTTGTAGATATGATACAATCCTAAACTTCTTAAAAATTGTCGCTCCAAATTTTAAAACCTTGGCAATCTATTTCAACTGGCATACATTTACTTCAATTTGTTAAAAAAAAATTGATGAAAAAATAAGGCTTTGGAAAATCAAACTGATAATACACAATAATAAAGGTAATTCCATCAAAACCACCACTGCTTTGTTAAAAAAAATTGGCTCTGGAACCTCAACTGATACTGCACAATAATAAAGGCACTTACTATCAAAACCCAATTTGCTTTCAGAGTAAATTTTACAGACCTGTACAATCGCCCATTATGCAAACTTCTTACAGGCCTATTTGTCAACAATTTTACAGAATGTAACCATGATTTTGCTAAAATTTGCCAAACTTATGAGTGCAATTTTACTGATCGGATTTACTATATTCGCTATTGATACAAGCTGCATGCAATCCTTATATGTCTGCATGACACCTACTTTGTCACAATTTAATCGTGTCGTTATAAATAAAAAGGCCTTCTGGTTATCCAGGGTGGGAAAGATCTTTGATTGATTGAAATTCTCCCACAACAAGGGTTTTTGGTAAGCACCTTCCAGCAAAAACGGATGCAGCCTTCGAAAAAAAACGTATTAGATAGCGTCCTAGATTACAATTTGATAAAGAAACACATGTCTATTAATGATATCTTAGCATGACAATGGAGCAGCTGAAATCCATTCGAATATCTTGGTATTTCGTTCGTGTCTTAAAACGTTTTAGTTTCCTTCACATCAATTACATTTTGCCCCTAATTGCTGGAACAGGAAACGTCCAAGCTCCACCTGACACCATGCACCGCCACGTAACCTCAGTGTTACAGCCACTTATTTGAAAAATGCCAAAAAACCAGTCAGCGGCCAAATCCTAACCTGAAGTTGCCGGGAAGGAAACTGCCTGCCAAAGGCAAGGTAACAACAACCCGTCACCCACCTGCCTACTTTACCCATTAAAAAAAGCAGAAAAACATTTTTGTTCATTTTGAGACCAACGAAAAAAAAATGCCAGATTTAAGGTGTGGACGAGGAGGTGCATGATTGTCATAACAGGGCTATTTGGGAAATACTTCCACCGATGTCACCAAATATTTAACGTTTGATTAAAGGCTCGTTATCAGTCTGGCGTCCAATGTACAAACAAACAGTTGTTGACTTAAGAAAGCTCGTCGTGGTACAGCCTTGAGTGCGATGAATGAAAATTCTCCAAATTCCTCGGCAAAAAAAAGGGAGAAAAGGCAATGCGAGAAACGAAGACGTGTCCACAAAGAAAGTGTCGGGAAATCAAGTTTCCACTTTGATTTATTTATATGGACAACCAAGACGCGATCTGACTTTAACGGATCATTAAATTCAGATCTGAAATAGCTTTGTATGGCATGTTAAACAACTGATAACCACATTCACCGATTAACATTCATTAACTAGCACTGGAAATTAATGAAAGAACAATGTTCAAACCTACTCTTATCCTTCAAAACATTGAACATTTATGGCACTTTAAGGTCGCTGTCCTTGTGTATACTAACATATCCGATAAATTTCGTTTCCTAACTCTCCATGGCAATTAAACCTATAGTTGTGTAAAATCTTCCAACAACAATGATTGAAACATTACATACAGTATATTCACATCAGAGTTGATCAACGTCAAATCATTGTGAACTAATCGAATGAGTTCAGTGTCCCTGACCAAGTTCTTATCAAATCTC
>JAQIXS010000949.1:0-36149 GCA_034700785.1 Rossiulus vilnensis | reverse complement strand
AAAGGGAAAACCCCTTAGGGCTTCCCTTCTTTCTACTTCAACAGTTGTAACAAATAGGGCCTACTTTATGTTATAAACATTCAAGATATAATACTGGTTGATTTTGAAGAAAGTGCAACAATGGACTCCACACTCTCTATAGCACCTGACATTTGTGCTTCTACGTTGAATTCAACTGCGTCATTTTAATTGTCCCTCATCATAATCGCCCTCAAAATTCCATGAGGTTCAAAATCGCAAAATCCATACAGGAGTCTCAAAGTCTTGAAGATTGCCTGTTAAATTTATCGGACTCCCAGCTGCGCTGATGCCCCATCAACCACCTGAAGAAACGATGGCGCTTCCGGTTTTAGGGTTTCGGTGTAACGCGGTTCATGAGGGATGATAAGGGATTAATTTCAGGTGGAATTAGTCCGAGGCCGCAGGGGGAGATGCGTGTTTAGTGCCCTATATTTTTCGAATGTGGGTCTACGCGGATTAATCGTCGTTAATCCGCGGTAATCTCCAACGGCCAAACAGAAAAAGCAAAAAAACAACACCTAGGACCAGTAAGCCCTGGTTGAAAGATGTAGCAGTACAGATATGCTGATATGTGGTGATGTTAGTAAACAATTTAGTGATATCACTGAGCATACTGATATCAGTAGTCCAAAAAAATGACATGTATAGTGATATTAGAATGGATATTAGCAGAGAATCGCATACTGATCTTTTCACCAGGGAGAGAAGTTACTCCAAGTGAAAAATTTGCACCCACATTTCGAAGACAGTTGCGATGGGACAAGAGAGGACAGTGACGTTCGCTGCCCGATGGACCTCAGCGTCTTGAAACTCACAAATACTCTCAATTTATTTCTCCTAATTCAAGATGGCAGCTTGAGAGCTGGCGTCTCCAAGGTGCGACAAACCACGTCCATGTAGGAAAGATTAGAGAGAGAAAGGGTCACCCACGTACTATTGTTAGTGAAAACACCGAAATGCGTCTAAATATAACAGGACGGAGACACCAAGTCTGATGGCCGAATTGTTTTCAGACTTCTTCCTTCATTCCTCATCTCCCTCCCCCTTTCCATCCCCCCCCCTCGTGGCCTGTCCAGCCCCTCTCCCTCGAGGCCCACCTTGGCCCAGGTGAGTGCGGTCCCAATTTTTATTACGCACGCTGGACAAGCAGGACAACGGTCACTTTCTCGCATAGTACTCACCGTTGTTGGTCAGTACGGCGATGGCATTGGCCCCAGCAGCGGACGGGCACGGATCCCTTAATCGTTGTCCGAGCGGCGCATCCCGCTCCATGGGTTTCCAGTAGCGGAAGACGAACGATAGTACAATTTTGGTTCAAAAATTTTTTTAAAAAAATGAAATAATAAAAACTTCGCCCGGCTTGATGACGATTATGAATAAATTGAACAAAACCACAAAAACGAAAATTAAAAAAATTAAAATTTTAAAACCGAAAAAAAAAATATTGATTAAAAAAAAACCCCGAAAATTTCGATACAAATTCAACAAAACCACGAAGTCCAAGAAAGTTTTTAAAAAGAAATTCGACAAAATCACAAAATAAAAATATTGAAAAAAAAACTAAAAAAAAATACTTTAAAAAAACGCAAAATTCCGACGAAAAAATAAAAACTGATCCCAGATCGAGACAGGATCTCGCGATCACATCGCGTCCGGCTGGATCAGGGGATAATCCGGCAGCGATCGGTTGTGAAACCGTGCGAAAAGTAAACGACCGTAGCACATTTGGGGCGAAATCTTCAAAACGTGAAATCTTCAAAACTTGAAAACTGATGACGGATTCACCTTCGCGGTCAGGACGAACACAACCGAAGATCACACCGAACAATTATTCATAGTATTCACAAGTATTCATAATTCCGAGTTGGGGGTGGGGGGGATTTCCCCTCCTTATATTCCTTCGAATCCGGTCAGTTTTCTCTCGGACACTTCGAGTTGGTGTAGCGTACCAACAGCAGCAGCAGGAGATTGAGAATGAAATGGTACGAAATGGAACTAGCTCATTCGAAAATATATCCAAAACGTTGCTAGTGCCAGAAGCACTGCAGTTGGGCGAGCGACTAGAGCTAAGTCTTTAGCGGCCAGGCCAATCGTCGTCCTCAGTCGACTGGATCTGCCGGCGAGCGTCCCGTGCGATCGCTTATACTGGCGAAGAAGGCTAGCTCTCGCTGGCCCCTCAGTCCCCCTTGGCGCGGGCGAGGGTCGTCCGATAATTGCCCCGATCGGTTCCTCAGCGTGTCTCCCTCTTGTGCTCCTGACTACCTGTTGCCTGTTGTTGCTCTCTGCTGCCAACCGGTTTTCACCACTGGGTGCTCGGCGTGGCCACTGGCGAGCGTGGACGGGCCTGATTGGGCAGGGCGACGCGGAATTGGCACTCGCCCGTTCCGCAGGGGGAGCCACTGGGCGACCGGAGAGGCGTGATCCCAAAGTCACCACTCGCAACACTTCCGCCCCAGCGGCCGCTCAGCCGGGCGGGAAAAACGACCAGCTTCGAAACACGAATGGACGTCCGAATTTAGTAGACAGAACTTGCCCAGCGCGGATATTCAGGGAGGGATTTTTGGTCGAAGATCAACCCGGATGACTGGGTGGTGATGCGGACAGAAACAGGGGAGATGGGATGGTCATCATGGTCATCCGGATCTCCTTAAGGCGAAATCGAAATGTCATTCAGAGCACCGCTCAAGGATGGGGGGATGTTTCGAGTGTGAAACCGGGTTGAACCCCTTCCCCTTTCCTAGTTCGGGACAAATTCCCGCAAAAACAATAATAAAAATTTCTTTTTAAAGAAAAAAAACCGTAGCATTGTCCTTTTTTTTAAATTAATCGTTTCCCCCATTTCCATATCCTGCGCACCAGGGCAGATCTGCGTCATTCAATTCATACTCAATTTAACTCGAGACATTTCGTTACTGACAGTATCTGACTATAATGACCACCCAAAGGACCGGACAAAATCGACCTATGTAATCGGGTGGTCAATATATTGAAAACAAAGTTACATTAGCAGTATGATCAAGTGGTAGGCCTATATGTACCCAATTTAGTAGGCGTTTACCCATTTATCTGGGGTAAGGGGAGAGGGCACCTGCATCATTACTAAATTGAATTTAAAATGGATTCAATTAAATTTCAATTCAACTTAATACCCTACTATTAGTAACTGCATGATATAGGGGTGAAATCCATGTACTCATGATCGTTTGTTTTTTCATGGTATTATTACCACCTAAATTCTCCACCTCCTTTGGGTGGCTACCGACCTGTTGCTAAATTTATTTTATTTATTTCTATTTAATTTACATTGTGCAATGGTTCATTAAAGATGCATTAAACTGGATCATTTAAGCAACGCTGCTGTTCTCCACAGACAAATCCATGACTATTTCCGGTTTCTCGTACAGTTCGAACCACTCTGTAAGGATTAGAAATTGGATGAGAATATGGGCGGAGAATGGGTTGGATGTCCAGTCTTCGTCGATATTCAATACTTTAGTGTTCGTAAATGCGCTGAAGAACCAGAAAGGCCCTACTCAGACAAGCTGGCGCTTCACAGTGGCGCCTGTTGTACCCACTAACGACTATTCGGTGAAAGTCAAAGGACCATTTATTGCCGTAGAGCGCTATTAATTGAGCATCCCGTCAATGGCTGGGTCATTTTCGTCCTTTGCTTAGGACCACTCAGTCAAAAATAAAAATAAAACGTTCAAACGAAAATTTGATTGCATCGACCCGATACAGGGGGCAGGCCTCGATATGCGTCGCACATATTCCACTTAACGTCGTTTGAACTGCTAAAGGTGTTTATTGTAACTTTGAAAGTGATATATGCCTGTGTAACTAGGTTTATCCGAATGCCCTTTTTGTGCTGGTGCCCTCAAGGTTCCACCTTGTAAAATAATTTTCTGTCATTTTTCTTTTAAATTTACGGTGGATGCTCGATTATCCGATATTAAGCAACATCGGATAAGCATTCGGATTAACCGATATCCCGAGCAGATAAAACACTTAAAAAAACAGCGTAATAGCGAGAAGGGGAAGAGCGTGACGGTTATACTGAGCTGGTTGGAGGCTATAAAATGTGATGAAAACTGTTTAAATTTGAGTTGTTAATAACGTTATTTCGATTTCTTATATTTGTGCCTTTTTATAACTCTACTTTCAATTATCCGAGGAATTCGACTATCCGAGATAGTCGTGCTCCCGACTATCTCGGATAATCGACCTTCCACTGTTTTAGATTTTTATATCGTGTGGCCCTTTTGGGGTTGGGGAGAGGCATATGCCCCAGTGCACCTCCTTCCCCTTTTGCGAGCCGCTGAATATGATTTTTATTCCTACTATTAAATGTTTTCATATTTAAATAACAATTTCACGGAGTAATTCGGACGTCTTTTATGGACGGCCCCCAAAACGTATTTCGGAAATAATTTCCGTTTACTGGCCATGGCCCATTATGCAAATGACGAATTAATCATAAAAGAGTGATGCGAGGCCGACGTATCCTACGCACCCATTATACCAGGTGAACGTGCACTCCGATTTATATTGTGAGCAATTTTTAATTATTATTTTTTTTAATTTCGAAAAGGTCAACTTTAGCCGGTCCCGTTGTCGTAGAGTCCAGTATGTCCATTCCATGTACTTGTCCCACACGGCACTGGAGCAATTAATGATGACGACATATCCTTCACTTGTTTTGGATGATATCGGTTTCCAATAGCTTTTGTCGCTGGGTTAGTTTTTAACTTGGTTAATTGATCCACTCGCAATATGAAACGTGAGATAAATGAACTTCAATTAAGAATTAATGAGGCTCCCTCTCGCCAATTTCCTTCGGAGCTATTTTTGACCATCGACGACCGATTTCGACCAGTTTTTTAATGAGACGAATCCGTAATGCAATATGGCGTTTATGTGCACTTCAGCATGATTAATTCCGATTGCGATTATATATATATATTGCAGGGGAATTCGAAAAGCCCATTAACATTCGCGTGTGGCGCCCCCTTGCGTGACCGAAAAGATTTTAAATACGACTTTAGGACAAGGAATAGGTCATTAAAAAGTTGAATTTTTAACTCCAACACCGAGCCTCCTCCTCACCCCAAGTAGTACAAATGGTCCAGATGAAGTTAGTCACTTTGGACAAAAATGACGTCATGTTGAACAGAAAAGAGACAAAATCCTGTCGTCGTAATTTCTCGTAAATTATTTAAGTCATTCGATCTTTGTAACAGATCATTAATTTAGGATACAAATCTCACAACTGATGTCATTAGGGCATTATTAGGTTATATTATTTTTTAAATGCATGTATATATAAGGAAAAAAATAGCTGAAAAATGACGTATTTTGGCTGAAGTTTTATAAATGCCATTAAGTTCGGGGGAAAATTATCAATACACGACGTATTAATAAGACGGATTGACGTCCGTCGAAGAAAATGACCTAAATTGACGTTAGGACAACGTATTTTTATTTACATTTACGTGTAACATCTGGGGTGAGTGGTCATTTCTGTCAGTTTGAACGTCCCTAATTGCTGACCCCTGGACGCCCTTTTTGGATAGCCCTCATTATTTTCGTAGTGACGTCCATTGATGTGGTCGACCTGATCCTTATCAATTAATCAAACTTCAGATAAAGAGCAACTGCAGTATCTAAACGATACTGCAGATACTGGAGACATAATTCATTATGTCTCCGAAGGACTAGGGGAAAGTGACATGAATAAAACACATGTAGATGGTATTGACTTATTATAGGTGAAAAACATTGGAATGGATAGTAATGGAGGCAATGCAGACAATCGTGATTTGTCTTAAAAAAATTGGGAACGAATTCATACGACAGTCTTAACACACATACGAGATGTCCATTTGGCTGGTGAAAGCCACGCAGATGCTGGTCACTGCCCGGAATATGAGGGGTTTTTTTTTGTGCAAAATAAATAAAAGATAGCGAGCTATTAAAAGCAGTTATCCGCATCGCAATGATGGCCAATGTCCAGAATGCCTATATCATCGTGTGATTCTGGCATGCGGCTTTTAAATTGATTGCTGAGTGCGCATCTTGCACCCAGAGAAATGGTCACTGGTCAGATGATCAAAAGCCGAAGCGAACACCTGTACATGTATGATAGCGCTTTTGTGGTTGAAAGGTGGTCACTTGGAACGCATCCATCAACATAATATCACCGGTTTCTCTCTTTTCGTCAAGTTGAAGTTGTTGTTTTTTAGTTTTGTTCTTTATCGACGTAAGATTCACCGGGTTCAGATAGATGTTCTTACATGACGTAGTGGACAAATGAAATATTTGCCATATATGACTTATTCCGTGTATGATCAGACCAGTATATAGCCATTTATAGTGCAGTAAAGTGCCATATAAAGTCCATGCATGTACAAACATATCCATATATCCCTATGTTTTTTACATTCAGCATATTGCAGCATGGTATATTAAAGGTATAACTCTAATTTATATGCACATGTAATACAATTGCTTCGAGGGAGTAAGCAGTGTTGTCTTCTGAAGAAAATCGTATATTTTCCGTATATGGTTAAGTATATCGTATACAACACATTTCCAATGTATGGCCATGTACATGTATTATGCAATCATTTTAGCTTCATCATATTTGTCAGTAATGGCAAATAAAACCTCATACACGGTCATACTTAACTATAAGCAATTCTGGAATGAGGATAAGAAAGTAGTGTCAATTGACGTCATGTTATACGCAAGATGACAATCACGAAAGTCTTGAAACCATGCAGTGTCATTTTTGGTCATCATTCCCACGTTCGTTCGGCATCACTTCATGTAGCTCTTAAATGTTGACGCCATTAATTGGTCCGTATTTCCATCTTTTGTCCTCGAATGACGTCATTGAGAATCATCTCCATTTGCCGGGCGCCATCAATTCATCGTCAAAGAATTCGGATAGAAAGAGCAGCCATTTTCACTGCTTTAATTGTTTCAACAATACTCTGACCTTTTTGAAGTGTCAGAAAATGCTACTGTAGTCTTAGTTTTATTTCGTTCGCCTTAAAGATTCCTATTGGCTCCGTGAATGGACATTGTTTTATTGTTGTTGAGGAAGTGCATCGTGCAATGCGGTTTAACACGTGAATCATGGGCTGGGAATTGATCAACGTTGATATTTATTAATAAATAAATTTTAGAAGAAAAAAAATCAACCCGGTGCCATCTGGTGTCGACTGATCAAAGATTCTTATGATGAAATTGCAAACTTCAGCAAATAAACATGGTCCGTCATGCAATATTAGTTAAACGGATAAAACCACTGACCGGAAGTGGTTGTACGGAGCGGATCATTAGCCAATTTCTCAGATATTATCGTCCAATGTTTACTGTAATGAATAGATAATATACATTCCTGCATAATGCCGCATTGAAAACTGACTTAGTGGCATGATTACTAGTTGATTTTTATATGAATATGAAGAATAATATATGAAAATATACAATTAAACTGTATAAAGTTTTAAATTTTATTTCAAACCTGTGACTCGTTATAAATAAAATACCCTAGAACAAATTCTTGTTGCAACATCTATTAAACGAATGAAATTGGATCGATGGCAGTGCCGAAAATAACTTCCAAAAAATATTTTAAAGATGTTATCCACCACGTATTTGAGCGATTTGATGTTTGCAAGGGCACTGAAGAAGCGCATTTTGAAAATTGCTAATCAAAGTTTAGACTATTGTATTTCATTTTCGTTTAAACTTACAAAGTAACAAAATCTAAGCGTACAGGGTGTCCAAGAAGTCTTTCGTATTTTTCTAAAACTGACTTTAGGAAATGGAAAAATAACTTTATAACATGATTACTGGTTTATTTTTGCACCGCGATACACAATGTGTATTGTGGTGTAAAATTTAAAACCTATACTGCCTTACATACTTCACAAATTCACAGTTTTCTTTCACAATTACCTGTCATACCATAGATTTCCCATCGTCCCTGGACCTACATGTACATGTACATTACTGTGGAAGTTGGAATGATGTAAAATTACCTTATTTACATTTTGCTGTACCCTGTTAACTTCTTGAATCTAAAACGCGATGATGCATGGTCCAGTGTCGGTCAGTTACCCCCTAGACAGCAATTTCTCTAATCGATGGACGCCATGCATAGTCACGAATTGGTCGAATATTGACCATTTGAATTTTGATTCGCCGGACATTGGGATGTGACATCGAATTCCTCTTGGTTTTCGTCGTCTGGCGCTATTTCGACGTTTTAACCTCATTTCTGGTCGTTCACACGAAGGAAATTTCGACATGAAATTCATTAGATATAATCGGAAAAATTGATCGGATTGTCAAAAAAACGTTCGCAGACCCAATTTCGGTAGTTGGCTAGCTGCTAAGTGCGCATTACTATTCGTTATAAAAATATACGTGTACGCATTCGTGTAATTGTGTTCGATTATACGGCAACTCTTGACCTTTTCACGAAAGAACGGTCTTTCGCCACTCAATATTATTGCCCAATTCGATAGCGATGATTTGACATATCCATTATCTATCAACGCCTAGCTCTTTATAATGTCCACTCGAGTGTCCGGCCTAATGAAGTGGTCTCCTTGGAGCCAGGCTGCTTAATTAGAAAGGCACAGAGGCGCCATGCCGGGTCGCCCAAACGAACTTGTGCATGATCATCATGCACTGCTATTTCAAAATGACTTTTAATAATTAAAGAAGTAAAAAGGGAGGGTAGATTCAATCAGGGAGGAAGAAGGACATTTTGGTGAAATTAATTAATCAAAACCAATCAGGTAGCGTGTTTTTTTATTTTTTATTGAATGTATCACGCACTCCGGAGCAAGCCCTGGTGGAAAGATCAGTATAATCAGTACAGTAGATATCGGTACAAATATACTGATCAGTAACCATGCTGATATTAGTAGTCCCCAAAACCCCTATAATACTGAACTTACCAGTCCCAAAAACCAATATATGTAGTGATATCAGTATAGAATCATACTGATATTAGTAGAGTATCACATACTGATTCTTTCTCCGGGAGGATGATGTTCTTAAGAAGCCACGGATTCATTTCAGTGCAATTTTTGAAAGCTACAAGATCAAATTTGATTGTAAAAATTAATTTAATGCACTTGCAATTTTAGTATGGCATCAACAAAGTAAAATTTCACACTTATATTGAAAGAACTTTATTTTAATCATAATAATACCTTAAATAAAGAACTTAGTAAATACATGTACGTGTAATTTTTATGTGAAAGTGATGATAATAAATCTTTGCTTGATGTGTATATTTAATATTGCATTTTTTAATTTTAAACAAAAATTTGATACATTGACAGATTTTGTCCGATCCCTTGGGTGGTCACCATAGCCAGATTTCACTGTACTTCAACAAAGTGAAAACGTTCCCAGGTTAGTTTAATATGGCCATATATTAAGTTACACTGTATGCCATAGACCAGGGCTGTCCAACTGGCGGCCCGCGGGCCGCATGCGGCCCGCCAACACATATTGTGTGGCCCGCCAACTTATTATTCAGCATATTAGACCTTCTTCGGCTGGCAACGACAAACATCGATGTTGACATACATGCCCTTGTAAAGAAGGCTGATCGGCCTCAGTTTTCCCATTAAAATGTAAGCAAATTGTTTTCTAATCCTTCTGCTCCATTGTTTTATAATTAATAATTCAACTATTAATTGCTATTGTATAAGAGGTAAGAGGTTATTGTTTAACTTTTTCAAACTGCGGCCCGCCAGGTGATCAGTGACCGGAATTCTGGCCCGTGGGCTCTTTGCAGTTGGACAGCCCTGCCATAGACCATATATTGACATCACCATTCATGACAAATATTGATAAAGCCAAATATAATGGCATACATAACCACATGTAGAAGATGTGTTATGACTTTATTAAATTAAGCCATGTGTGTACATGACCATGTACATTAAATTCAGTTTAATGTAAATTCTATAACGGATATTACTATTCTGAATAGATAAGTCTAAGAAAGCTAATATAGTAACATCGAACAACCAATTATTAGCTTCCTTTGTTGTACATTCGTAGCCACTGCTTAAGCAACAAACGAATCCTGGGTCATGTTAAATTAATTTTTTTTAAACTTCGATTTAAGATATGAGAAATAGCCCGTAATAGAGTAAGGCAAAGGAAGTTGATAAAGCATTTTTAAATACTAGGAACAATAACGAAATGGGTGAAATAAAAGGGGGATGATTGTAAATGCACATAAGTACTGGGAAGGCACAGACTTAAGGGGTTTTAAAATTTATCTAATTCGTACACACGACGTGACCTTTGATGGCGGAATGTGACCTTTGTTGCAGCATGCCGAAATTAATGCTTAGGAATTAATGCTGAGGGAGCTCAGGTGTGCCCCTAAGATCGTACATGTGCATACGGTATTTAGAAAACTGTAAGGTACAGTGTATGATGATGCACATGCATGAAGGAATTAAAAAAACATGCATTTAATTAATATTTTTTCAGACTTCCTGCCTGTAAGTTATAAATTTAATTTCTACAAGCAATTAGGTAAACTGAATGAAGGTAACTGCTGTCAGTATGGCTCTGTAATCTCCAGACAGCATTTCTCATTGATTTATTTCGTTTATTTTTATTATTTATTTATTTTTGGAGTTTAGGGCTATACAGTAATAGAAATATTTGTCTCCTGTTCGCAGGAAGCATTCGAACAATTTTGAAGGTATCGACCCGAAACCTTCGCGGGTGAATGAGGAATTTTACTTTTCCAGGTCTTAGGGGTACTGACCGCCCCCTGGTCCCCCTGGTTCCGAAATCAGTGGTCCCGGGCATCTAGTAGCGCAACATCGGGGTTCCTGGGATTCCGAAGACCTCCTTGGTTCCTCTTGCATGTTGGTGCCACTGGATATTCCGGATATTACTTTATAAACTTAACGAATACCAGCGCTGTCCAGTGTCCAGTGCCCAACATGTTTGCACCATTTTTTCGATGTGTGCAATCACGAATTGTTAAAATATTTTATTTTAAAAATAAAAATATTGTCAATAAATAGCATTCTAAATAATCCTTCACAAAAGTTTACATTGTGGTTGAGCATTAGCCCAAGTACGGGACTCTTTTTCATCGTCTTCTGAACACTTTGCAGAACTGGTCTTTTTTTTATTATGATTTCTTTTTTTCGTTGTTATTTCGCACTTGCCCTCCAAATGTATGAGCCTTATGATAATGCACGACTTGACAAATGCAGCGGGTTTTTAGGGTTTAGCATACTTGGTCGAGTCGAGGGGTTTTTCGTGCTGATCAGGCGTTTTTAAGCGTCGATTACCGTTTTAGAAGACATGTTTGCATGGACGGACCGGTCTGGTCCATTTTTTGGAATCCTCATCTGATACTCCATTATAAGGTCCCGGACTCCAGGTACATGCAGCACAAATAATCCTGATGACGTTGGGTGACGTTATTTTTGTCCAAATATGTTATTTTGATTAGGAAAAATAGCCCGAAAACTAACTATGTCACATTTTTCACATAATTAACACCATGTTAAAATTAATAGATTCGTGTTTGGTTGATTGGTTTTAGGGGTCATCCATGAAGGACATCCGGGGGAGGGGTTCAATGATATAGGACGTCCAGATAGTCAGCTGGAATTTCCAAATTTAATACAGAAAAAAAATGACTGAAAACTAGGTAAAAGTGACTAAAAACTAAAAAATAAATAATACGATATTTTGCTTTACTTCTGTTTGTGTTTATGATAGGTATCTCTATATATCCGATGCTTATTACTAAATTTAAGGTAATATGTTGCATTTCTTTCAATGTAGCGGTAGTGGAGGGAGGGGGGGGGGGCGAAAGTAATAAAAACCGGACAAGGGGAGGGGGTCTAAAGATCATCAAACCTCCAGGACGTCCTTTATGGATGGCCCTTTAATGAAGAGATTGGTGTTAAAGATGGTTATAGCCTATTTGATGAAATGACAACCGTTGATGTCATTTTTAATATTGTTTTTAATCTGAGTTAATTACCTATCAATGATAATCTGTTAACAATTCAATTTAATGTTGACAAAGGGGTCTGTTGCTATCAGAAATATGTTATCAAAATTTGTGTAAATGGATTAATCTCCTATCACCTAATACTGTATTTTTTAACTACTAAAGGGTACTGAAATGAAATTATGAAGTGGCAAGATCTAATAACGTAGAACTGATATAATACATGTTCACCCATATGTATTAAAATTTGACGTGGTAAATTATTTTGGAAATATAAAGGCACCACTAGGGATGTTATAACGTCTTCTTTTTTATCTATTTCCTATTGTCAAAATTACGTCGTTTTTGTTCGAAGATATTAATTAACGCCTGGGATAGGACAGGATGGTAAGGACAAGGGGGAGGGTAATTTCCAATTCGGATGATAATGCAGTGAAGGGGGAGAGTATGGAGTTCCCTTAAGGACTACGGATGACCACCTTACATGTATATATAAAAATAGTCCCACTTGGATTCAGTCAACATTCTCTTGTTTATTTGATGAGGGAATGGGTAAATGTTTGCCTCGTTCTTGCACCTTGATCGGAGATGAGGTCTGCTCTTGCCCCTCATCCCCCTCCTCACCACCCTCACCACAACACAAGCACCACTCGAATCACGAACAGCAGCAGCAACGCCACTTGGCACCAGCGGCTACCTGTTGTTGGCTGTGTGTCTTGAATACACTTTGTTGTTCCCCAGGTGGGGAGGGTAAGGAGGGGGGAGCGAAAGACAAATAGACACAGGGTCATCGATCTTCCTTAATGCCCGATCGCTCTTTTAATTACATTATAATGGGCAATGTTAGGGGGAGAAATTTCTGGCATTTTTCGGCAATGATTCATAAGGCGCACGAAGTACCCCTTCGGGTTGTTGTTGCGAATCCCTAGTTCCTGGCCATGGCCAAAAATACTTCGGTCGAATTAAGCTCGTTTGTATGTTCAACGTTAAGACAACTCATAAAACACATAAGGGGTGCATATTTTATTATGTTTGCCTTAATATCAATTGGGAGACACTGCGATCATGATTGCAAGGAGACTCAGTTGCATTAGAGGTTTTGGAAAAATGTACAATGCCTCGGAATACTAATTTGGTGGAAGGATTCTTTAAACGAAATCACCGAGGTGGTATACTATGCTTCGCGTTCAAAATCACTTATGGAAATCCCAGCAATCCGTTCGAATCCATACCATTGATCTTATTTCTTATATGCCATCAGACATTGGAACTATCTTCCAATGGATAGATAGCCTTAAGCTAACAGAAATTGAATCATCAAAATGCCATGGTAACAGCTGAATAATAGAAATATAATGTGCGTTGATGGATTACACCGACCTAAACACATGGCATATCTTTCTCTGAGAGTAGGGTGCTGAGTTGAATTGAAAGAGGGGCCCTCAAAATGTTTCTCCAAGGGCCGGTTGCACCATTGTAGGTTAAATAATAGGTTAGATAACTTGGGGTTACCCATAAACATAATCTAATCTAAGGGTTAATAGGTTTTGTTGCACTATTTTACTATAGGGATGCTTAACACAAGGTATAGTAAACATGGAGATAGCCTGATGCAGCTTGGAATTCTGGGAAAATTGCATTATATTACAAACCTCAGGTTAATGCTTTTCCTTCGTTAACTAGAGGTTTAATTTGGGTTTTGCTTAACATTTGTTGGTGCAATCGGTCCTAAAAAAGCCACGGGCTGGTTGGGGTCCAAACTGCTGACCCCTATCCCAACCCCTCCTATGTCTTTACGAAAACGCATCGAAGTGAATTGTCCCAGTGCAAATTTAAGGAGTTTGGTCATCTTAAATTTGTAAAATGCATGACTTAGCAACATGTTTAATTTCGATTGATGTTAAAGGCTCAGTCAAGCAAGAAAAAAAAGCTGCTTGGCAACAAACAAATTAAGATCGCAGGCGATGAACAACAAACGACATAATTTTTTTCATCATCTCTAAAACTCCTCTGCCAGAAAAAAACAACTCTAGCCTATTTAGTAAATGATATTCTGGTAAACTTGGATTTTTGTCCTCGGTTAGCTTGTGCCATACGCGTCATTATGTAGATGCTGCCAAGTGAAATTAGCCGAATTGTTTGTTAGTGGCGCCATGCACACGAGTGAGGGTCCACCAGTCTTCGACGTCCGTTCCAAAAGGCGCGGAAGATACCCATCGAATCACGTGCTATCGACGATCCGTCATGAAAACAATGATGTCCACTCAGTCGTTGGGTGCATTTATTTCAAGGTGTCTGTCATATCGTTGATACTAAAGTAGTCTCAACACGGTCTTGACATCGAACTCAAAATTCGTTCCTTCGTCTCTGATCAGATGGCGCTTCTTTCCAAGTTTTTTTTACGTTATTATTTTTTTAAAAAATTCTCCGTCATGTAGTGACGTTATTTAATGCGCCAATCATTTTTAAAATACATTATTTCATCACATTTTTTGTGATCTTTGATAACTGTGTTTCGATGCAATTGGTTTCAGTTGTAATCCATCGCATTTTACTTCATGTTATTTCAAATATTATTCTGAAAAGTGGTCTATTCGTTTTAAAAGGCCTGGCTACCAAAAAATCTGTGGCACAAAAAACATGGGGTTAAAGGAATTTAAAAATCGGTTGTGATTTCTCCACGCCCTGTGAGTGGTCTTGCTAAGATCTTGTTTTTTTTAAAAAAAACTCTCGGACGTCCTTTCTGGACGTCCCCTAGGTTGGCGCAGGTGCGGATTGGGAATTTGGGAATGCTCTGGGGGGAGGGGGAAATTGAAGCTGGAGCATTTCAACAATGCCGTTTGTCCGGTGCCTGAATCAACTATTTTGTCGTTACCATTTTACATAATGATAGTTTAGGCGTGCTCTAGCCAATGTCCACTCGAGGCTATCATCCGCATGAACGCCACGCACGTTCTCATTTCTCTCTGGTCATCTTCTCTTATTCTCTCTTAGCAATTTCTACGCCCGTTGCCGTAATAATTATTATAATAATCGGCGCATTCCCGGATACATATTTGCTCTTCGTACCCGATACCCCCACCAGCGTTTTTAACAGTTGTTTGCGTGCGCGTTAACCTGCTTTTTTTTTGTTAGGGGGTCTCGGGGACGAATGGACGGTGGCTGTATTTTTAAAGCTGAGAAAAATTCACGCTCCCCGCTCGGGGCGCTGACCACTGACCGCACGTGCGCGTGGAGGAATTAAGGGGTCAAGGGTCGTGGCGAAAGGCGAGTGCGTTGTTTTCGTACCGCTCATCCACTTCCGGTGTGCGTTCGTAACCCCCATCACCGACTGAATGCCCACACGTCAGTGGACCCCCAATGGACAATTATTTACTTTAAAAATCTCCTAATTACTGTAATTATCCATCACATATCGTGTATTACGATTGATTCGGATTGTAGAAGTACATGGAAGCTCCGAGCATCTTGTAGCACTCGTTCACAGTACGTGTATCGTAAAAAAATAGTTTTGACAAGAATTATGCGAGTTGACCATTGATGTTCGGTGAAGGTCGTCCAGGTTAGTTAGAAGGGGGAAGGTGTCAATGCTTGAGTAAAGATGTCTCATCCGTTTGGAACGTCCGGGGAAGGGATGGGGGAGGTTTGAGAACACCGGACACTGCCGGACAAGGAAATGGGACGTTCGGATAGTCCGCTGGAATTTCCGAATTTAATACAGGAATAAATAAAATTGTGATATAATATTATGCATCTTAAGTGATTGAAAGGCCTTATTGCACCAACAAACGTTAAACAAAACACAACGTGAACTAAGCGATAACTTAGCGAAAGCATTGCACCATGGCAGGCTAGCAGTTAACCATAATGACTTGTTAACCCAGCTGACAGGCAGGGTTAACCTAAGGTTTGCAACATAATGAATTTTTCCCAGGATTCCTAACTGCAGCAGGTTTTCTCCATGTTTATTACTATTACCTTGTGTTAAAATCTTATAGTAAAATGAAGCAACAAAAACCTATTAACCCTTAGTTTAACTTATGGTTATACATGTAGGTAATACCAGGTTATCTAACCTTTTATTTAATTACAATGGTGCAACCGGCCCTTAATTGGAAAAAAAATTTGACCTCTCTTCAATCACGGAATGGGATGAGTTAAAGGTCTTGGGGTAAAGGTCAGCTTTTTTTGCTAACCTCATTTTGCTCACCTCTACCCCCAAGCTAAACCTATTTTATTCGTCCGGTAATCTTGCGAAATTTCCTTTCCAACAATTCACTAAACCATCCACGGTACCTGGAGAGGAATTTCGGCAATTAGCAAACTCATTTCTAAGTTCTCAGCGCCACTTGTGGGGGGAACATTCTGCTTTTAATTAATTCCAGTCTAATTTCTCTTCGGACAACAAACCATACATGTAGGTACGTATTATTTGGGGAAATACATTATAACGGCCAATTTCGATTTTACACTTTGGATCAAACGTCTTATGGTTTACGGCCCGTTCTACAGCCGCCCTAGATAATGCGAAATTTAACTTCATTTCACAAAGGAAGGTACATGTAATAATTAATGACATACATCGCAACAAGCAATTTCCACCCCAAAGGCTGGTTCTTTCGATTTTTCCTCTCTAAATTAGGTGTGTTTGTGAATTACGCCATATTACATATCCACGTTCCATTTCCTTCTCAATTTCACTTTCAATTCCAATTCACTGGGTTCCATTAAATTTCCTCAACAAAATTGCGCGTATAAAAGTTTCGAGCCCGTGGTCCACAACGTCCACTTCGCCCAGAAATTTGACTAGTAAGGAGGAACTGTAATCGTCCATCCAGGTCGCGTCCAAGCCCTAGTCTAGTCCACAACAACGACCATGTTAACAGCAATTATCAACATGACGGCCATGATAGTTAGCGTTCTGAGGCTGACGATGACCACGGATGGCGCCACCATCGTACAGCGAGGACCACAGCAACATGAAGGTTCTTTCGAATTTGTTCAGTTCCTGGGGCTATTGGGCCTGGACGGAACACCGAAGGTCGGCAAGGAGGTGTCCATCCCTGATTTCATGCTCGGTCTGTACAGGCAGTCCATCGGGAAATCTCTATCTCCAGGAATGGCTACCAGGAGCATCAAATTGGAAGGTAATCAATCAATCAATTCGTTCGTATCGATACGTTTCTGACAGGCTTGTGGTACCATCAGCATTTTTAGCCAAAACGCTGATTTTATCGCATGCCTGTACGATTTTGTGTACGATTGGGGTTGATTTATGCCGTTGCGTTTTCGGGCTATGCTTCTACGAAATTCAAGAAGAATTTTAGTCCATTTATGAGTGCATCTGAAAGTGCCTTTAGTAGTTCACCAAATTATATTCCGATTTTAACTTGAATGTGTACTTGCTGAACAGAATGCATTCTCGTTTTGAATACCTTTAGGGGTGGGTCATTTTCTTTGCTCCCAAGTGTAGTATATTAGAAAAAATAGCCCATCTTTCACTAAAAATCGTGCATGTTTTCTTCCTGTTGTTACGAACAGTCAGTCATACGGTCTAAATGTGTGAATTCATGGTTTTGTAAAAGGATTAGGGAGCGTGGCATTTATGAATATTTTATTAGGGAATTGTACGCAGGTGTTATATTTATGACCGTTTAAAAAAAGCCAAATGGCGACCGGTTGCTACATTAGCGCGAACATATCCGCGTTAAGGATTACGACCAAAAGTTGCGTTAAAATAGTTTTCAAATGGCGCACATAACTTCGGCCGGTTTGTTCCGGATTTTTCCACCTGTCCGCATACCTGATCATTTCTGCCCCCAACTCCCCCCCCCCCTCACCCTTTTCCCCACCACTACAATTGGAATTACGATTGTCAAACGACACACGTGATCGGAACCTGCTAGCTCCAGTTATCCTTTAAAACAATTCTCAAAATAAGACACGTACAATATCACCATTCTTGACATTCAAGCGGCTTTCTAGACAAGCTAAGTCCCCCGTACTAATATCCCCAACGACAAATTTAGCCTACATGGTGAACAGACCAGTATACTGATATCACTACATACACAGTCACATAATTATTGTGGTATTTTTTGACTACTACTATAGTATGGTTAGTGATATTACTAAATTATTTACTAATATCACCACATATCGGTATATTTGTGCTTATATCTGCCGATCTTTCTCCCAGGGTAGACTCCGTCATCATGGAGAAACACCCCTGGCGTCATCTATGGCCGTTTTTCGCACAACTGGGTTCTGTGACATTTGCTATGCACGTTTTACTCGATGCGGGAAGAAAGTGGCTCACCTCACAGTTATAAAAAAATGCATTCTGTTCAGCAACATCCAATTTATAATGGGAATATGTAGTTTTGTGAACAATTTCGAATGCATCATAAGTTCATTAAATTCCTCTTGAATTACGTTGGAGAATGGTCTTAAAATGCGATGCCATACATTCGCACTAATTGTGCACAGATGTGTCGTGCTTCAAACAAGTTATGCAAAACATTATCATTGCAACGTTAATCTCAGAACATGTTATTCCCTGCGGAAATCCTTCTATAGTGGCAGGGGTAAAGACATGCAGATGTCCTTAAAATGCATACCTTAAAAAGCTTTCCACCAGAAAAATTGACGAGGAATTTTAGTCAGATTAGGCGCATTAAAAAGAGCAACAAATTGTTTACAAAACGAGCTATTCAGATTTCAAATTGGATACAGTATCTACTTTCTGAACAAAATACGCTTTGTTAAAACCTTTAGAGGGCCAGTTTTTTTGCTAGAAAGTGTAGGATGGTATCCATCTTGTTTTCAGTTTTTTTTAAAGACTGCTTGAATAGTAAGAAAGAAAGCATTTTATTCGAAATCGCATCAATAGTTAGTGCTAATTTTTACCCAGATGTTCACCGTTCATGACAATGAAGGTCCTCGGAGCACCCCAACTTCTCCATAAGATTCAAGCTTAAAGTGCGAAATTCCCCTTTTCCATCGATATACGTCACTGTATTCATCAATGGGCACAGAAAATTAGTTTTGTGTGGTCTTCAAAAACGTCGAGCTAAAGTATTCCATTGGTAAGATGCAAGACAACGGCACTTTTCGACCTAAACCATGCTCACATGTAAGGTAAATGCACTAGTCCATCGCCATCTCTTGTGACACGAAGATTCCCCAGCCTTCAATAAATTGTCATATATTTTCGGAACTAGCAGAGTAGTTACTTTTTTGGTCAGGTCTGATGGAGTCTCTTTGCTAGGCGTTCTCCATCCGCTAACAGAGCCTGACAAGTAAAATCATTGAACAGAACTCCTACACTGTTATCACATAGTTGGTAGCCCAAACCCTACTCATCGGTATATTTACCCACTTGCTGATCCATAACATAGGGGCAGCAGCTGGGTCCTCAGCATCATCTTCTTGTATCACAGGCCTGTCTACTGCTTTTGAAGACCCACCACTAGTAATTCGCTTTAGAAGATCAGCCAAAAAATGTCCACTAATCTCCTGTTCTATACCATCGCCAGTGTTAAACTGACCACTTCCGTGATTATTTGACAGTGGTTTATTAGGAGTTTTCACTTTTGGAAGGGCGAGTGCCTCTTCGTTGATACCTTTGGTTTGGACTTCTAATAGGAGCTTACGCGTAGTGCTGAGTTTACTAAAATCTCTCCTTTGATCAAACCGTGGAGTCGTTGTTAAACATGAGGTTGGTAATCGTAATGGAATATAACCTGTTGTCATGAATTCGTCAGTTAAGATGCTCTCTATGGTAGTCCTTTTGGTCGGATCAGCTTGAAGCGTCTTCTGAATTAATTTCGGGCAACTTGAGCCACTTTTGATGGCATGTGGTATTCGTTTTTTTTTTCGATCCGCACCTAAGTATCTTTCAGGTTGGATGTCTCAAATGGTGATTACCAACTAAAAAAGGACTTCTGGTGCAGTGTAATTTAGTGTCCCGCAGAAAGTCATTTTTCGCTCTCCGTCAAAATCTAGTTTCGTGGCTAGTCCAAAATCTCCCACTTTTAATTCCATCTCATCATACAGAAAGAGGTTTTCGAGATTCAAGTCACGATGAATGACTCTGTTTTCATGCAAATCTTTGCAGGCGGTCACCAGCTGTCTTAAGAAGTAACGCACTTCCGGTCCAGTCAAAATCCGTGTTCTTTTGTGCATCTCCATAAGTGAACGTCTTCGGCACAGTTCAAGAGAAATATAGACGTTGGTTCTATCTTCATAAAATGTATAACATTTAACAATATTATGATGGTGTAGGCTTCGGTGGATAGAAATCTCTCGCACCATCTTATCCTTTTGGCTGGGTTTCACAAGCAACGATTTGGACACAATTTTTCCAGCGTAAACTTGCTTCGTGTCCATATCAACCAGTTCATAGCATCTTGCAAAGCCGCCCTTGCCCATAAACCGTCTCTGGCCAGATCGTAAAAAATGTCGCGCACCCTAGTTATATCAGCCGCGTTTAAATGATGGCTTCCCTGAAAAACCCATTCAATTTTAGTTTTATTCAACAACATTGAAGGATCCAAGGGCCATTGAGTTAGTTATCCGTATCAGAGCAGTTGGTGAAAATGAAACGCTTGTACTGCTCTCCAGGACGCGATGGATATCATCATCCGCCATTCTTTTAATTGACGTTACTTTTTGGTGTTCCCCCTTCACAATATGTTCAATGTCCTATGTCTGAGAGTTCTTCTTGGGCTAACGTTATACGATTGGTTGTTTCCAGGGGATTCCTCCAACTGCTCCTCCTCCATATCCTTCAGGTATGACCTTTCCTCTTTGAGCTCCGACGACGTCCTGACGCGTGCCACCGTCCGCTTGACCAACGTGTTCGGTCCGAACGCGAGGCCTTCCCTGCTCTTTCCTTCCACGTCTGCTTCCGGTGCGACCCGAGTCCTTCCTCTGCCCTTTCGCCAGAGCTACCATCACTCGCTCGTCTTTCCAGTCACGCAGGAAGTGGTCCTCTGTCGCCAGTTTCATTTCGGTAACGACATTGCTTCCTGCAGGAACTGTTCCTTCACCCTGGAGGTGGACTCTCCGTGCGAGTTGCCGGGGCTGGACGCCATACTGGTGCTGGTCACCCGGCGATTGTCCTCCGCCTTCCACCAGCAGGCGTCGCCGCGATCGACTCGTGCCGTTCGGGACCGGAAACCGACGTCGTCCTCCAGGGGTAGTTATCTGTGCCATCGCAAGGAGATGTACGTGGACTTCGTGGCGATGGGCTGGGACAAGTGGGTCATCGCCCCTACTGGCTACTCGGCCTTCTACTGCGACGGAAGTTGCCCTTTCCCCATCAGCGAGCACCTGAACACCACCAACCACGCCATCATGCAGACCTTGGCCCACTCCGTGCAGCCCCAAGAGGTGGCGTCCACTTGCTGCGTGCCCATACACCTGGCCCCCATCTCCATGCTCTACTACGAGAAAGGAGGCGAGGTCGTGCTCAAGCAGTTCAACGACATGGTCGTCGACGCCTGCGGATGTCGCTAGTAGCGCCACTGTCGCTGGCCGCGCTGACATCCTCTAGTCTCCAGGGGAAACGGAAACAGCTAGTGCAGCCTTAAGACTGAGCCGAAGCGATGCCTGGATTTTATTTATCAGCCTCTGTAAGGGTCAACTTAAGGTGTCCGGGTAATCGGACTGGGCTTAAACCCTCACTCATCTAACTACACATACTTATTTAACTATTCTTACATCTGTTTTTATCGAATTAACGATATGTATTATACGATAATTAACGATAAAACGATAAAAATTACAGCCAGAAGGGGCATATCCCCTTAGTGCTTTGTCTTGTCTTGTCTATTTATTTCAGCGTAGAGTAGAGTATCTTTTAATAATTTTGAAATGTCCAGTTTATTTATTAAAGTCAAATGTGTAGCCACTCTACTGGCACATGAACAGGGCCCACTCTTCGATCCTAGTTCTTGACATTGCCAATGATATCAATGGTAAATTGAGAAATAGGAGTTAGGTTTTATTTATGTACATGTGCCTTAATGTGTTGCCATTAAAACCGAAGCGTGGGGTCAAGATTCTGGATAATGATGATGTCTGCTATTGATTGTTATGTATTGAGAAAAAAAGAGCAAACATGATTTTGGAGCCGATCTACATAAAAATAACAATGTTTCTATTAAGTATCCTACAGTCAGCATATTAATGCCATGGGGTAGGGGATCAATTTGTTTAACCCAAATTCTTCACGGTAAGTGAAATAACGAATGCAAATTTAGAACAGTCGAAGGATAATTGGGAAGGAAATACGGTCGGGGATTTGAACCCTGGTCTCCCGAATACAAGGTGGACATGCGGCCACTAAGTCACTTTGCCATATGTACTGTCGTAGAGGAAAACATTTTAATTTTTAGATCATAATATATCAGTGACGATTCGTTATGCATCCCGCAATGAAATATTGTATTGCAGGGAAGACCCCTTTTAGCAAATAACGTTTTTTAATTTTCCTTAGTTTAAAAAAAATGTAGGTAAATGGGATATTTCCAAATTATAAAACATAACGAATAGTCTAATGGACGATCAAGTCTACATGGGCAAATAAATGTAGCAATTATAATGAGTATTTGGAGAAAAATAGTTTCAGCAATTTATTGTACGGTGGGCATCCTTTGGTCTCAGCCTTAACTACATAAAGGTTACTTCCGGTTGACTTTACGGTCGCCCCTAGTGCAACGAAATGACCAAACAGTCTCTTACATTCGTCATTGATCCAAACCGTGCCTTACGCAATCCTTCGCCAGCTCGAATGATCTTGCTCAACGTCAGTTACGTTCTGCGAGGCAAACCTTAGATGCGTTCGCACCAGGGGGCGCTACTTGAATGCGCCTCGTCCATCCATCACCCATCGGCTTCTGTGCTTCGGCCCATGCGTTGACCTCTCGCACCTGCGTGCCATGCCTTGCCTCTTCTTCCTAGACCCGTGTACGTATACGTGGGGCTCATTTTTTTTCTTGTTCTGTTTTTGTGGTCATCCCAGAATTCCCCCTCCTCGTATTACGTATTTCGATGGGTGGTTTTTTTTTTGTATTATTTCTTTGCTCGCTTTGGGCACACACCTGCGTGTCCTTTTTCCATCCACTTGAACTGCGCCCAACTAGGTTAGCCGTCTTTTCGAGGACGAATTCGGCGAGTGCCGCCACCATCACCAACAACAACAGCAGCGGTGCTGCAGGGTAACACACGCTGACGTCAGCATCTCGAGTATCTCCTTGACGACGGCTACAAGTTTATGCTTGACACGAGCGAAGTAAACAGGAACGTATTTTAAAGTGTGGGCTAGTGACGAATGCAGGAGGCTTCTTGGGTGATGCGTTTTTAGTGGGAACACCGCAAATTTTTGTTACTAATTTTAAGTAACCATTGATTGCTTAGTTTCGCTATCACACTTTAAACTTATTTTCGGTTAACAAGCGGAAAATAAGATTACAATTTTATCTTAATAACTGTAAAATAAGATACTAAGCTAAATTGGAATCTTATTCTTAAATTTAAAGTGTGACTTAAAAACAAGTAATAAGAATTTAGTGTAAGAAGGGGTGCACGACCAATAATTTGGAATGCATCGCACTTCATTGTTAATATCCGTGAAAT
Organism: Rossiulus vilnensis; assembly: GCA_034700785.1. Classification (NCBI taxonomy): domain Eukaryota; kingdom Metazoa; phylum Arthropoda; class Diplopoda; order Julida; family Julidae; genus Rossiulus; species Rossiulus vilnensis. The sequence goes on along the minus strand of JAQIXS010000949.1, from coordinate 12,451 downwards.
GAATTGTCATTACCGTCGCAGATTCATTGATTTTTTTAATATACGTTGTATTTAATATTTATAGCATAATGGGGGTCTTGTGATCCTCGTAGAACGTAGCTTTTTACATTGAAAAATGGTCGTTGATTGACTGATTACAGCATGCGCCATCGGTGATCTTTCTTGGTGAATGTTCTGTGAAATGCTAATGATATCTTAATATATTCCCATTTTGACTTTTTAGATCTTAATATATTCCCGTTCTTTCGTCGTTTTAGATTTGCTTTGTGAAGTAATCAACATTTAAAGATACTGAAGTGCGAAGTTTTAATAGGACTTTTTGCAGATTTTTAAACTACGGAATGTATAAAATGAAAAATAATTTTATTTTACAAGATAATGCATTCGGATGCACCATTTTTCTCGTTACGTGAAACCCTCGTATTGTGAAACCTTCCTATAATGACCACTCACCTTGGTGGTACATAAACCGAAATAGAATGACGCAGTTTTGCTAATTAACATCAGTTAATTTCATCGTTTAATCCCACGTTTCACTAACGTCATCAAAGACCCCGTAACAGCAACGTCCCTCTATTCAATTCTATTCAAACTGACGTCTTTTTTGTCAAAATAAATTGACTGATTCATTTGTCAATGGATCAACCGAATTCATTTGTTGTGTAGGGCCATTTGGTCAAGCGCTGTGGTGGTGCCGCCAATTCGTAGGTCGATTGCTGATCGATTGGTGTTAAAAAGTGGATTTCTTGATGGACGGCTCTTCATGCCAAGGGGTTTTCGGAACCCTGTACTCGTTCAATCCGCGGTGTGCTTTTCGAGTGGTGGTTTACAGAACAGGTGTGGATAGGCATTAAAAACCACTGGCTGGGTTTCAATAATTTATACACGAGATGGACGACAACTACGAATGCTTTCAGATGAGCACATGTAATAATAAAAAGACGGCGTAGGGAGAGGAGGGGGAGGGGGGATGTTTCTTATATACCTTTGGCATTTGGTGAACACCTGTGCCGACAACAGCACGTGCATACGTAGACAGGTATGCGAGAGGTCCGAAGGGGTCAGCGAAACCTGCGTGCGTGGAGAGGGAACTAGCCCTCCGTCAACCTTGGTTCTTTGGCCGGGGGTTTTGGGGTTTGTCTTGTGCATGGGTTGGCTCCTTTAGGAAATTTGCGCGCAACACGCGGTGCAGCTATTAGTCCACTTTGGATTTGGCCATTTTTTAGTCACGCTGTCTGCAACGTAAATTATTACGTGAAAATATCTAGAACGCCTTTGGAACGAACATTGGTTAGGGGGTCATCCATAAAGGACGTCCGGGTCAGGAGGGAGGGGATCTAAAAATCATGAAAATTCCAGGACGTCCTTTGTGGATGGCCCCTTACCCCACTTTCCAATTCGAAACCCTGTAAGTTTGCGTTTCGATGAATCTACCCTATGTTTTGGTATGTTTTGTGCGGTGTTTTGAACGTCTATTGGGGGTGCAATACGTTCGGCACATACGTTATGGAAAATGTTTGACGAGATCGCAATTATTGTTGTTTTTGTTTTCGTAATGTGACGATAGTAAATAGTCACTATTCAGATATGTACGGTAAGTTGAATTTCGATGATTGTTGCGATTAGGGCCAATAGATTTTTTTTAAAAACTCGATTACGAATCTTTATACATGTAAATAAATTTCTCGTCTAAGGGGTCGCCGTTTTGTAGAACGCATTATTCTTTTTTAAAAAAAGGTTTTGGGTACTTCATAGAATACATGTATATGAAAATGATGTACGTTAGCACGGTTGACTATATTTTTTTTGCTTTAGTCTTACAGCTCGTAACAGTGCCAATGGTCGTTTCTACCACTTGCAGTGGAAGACATCTCTTTTAAATAAAAATAACCAACTTTCTGCATCGAGGAATTTAGGGAATGGTCAAAGCTGTGGAAGTGTCCCTTAACTTTAGGAGTTTACTAACTCAAAGAGGGACGTTGTCAATATGCATTTGCATCCTGAAATAAATGTACGTTTATATCGACCCAAAACCTTTCACGGATTATAAAAACGCATTTTCTGTTCTTTATGAAGAAATGGCGTTTATGAATCTTCCCCCGTTGCCTTCGCCTCGCATTCTGCGCACATTCTCTTAATTGCAATGTGGCCAAAATAAAGATGGATGGATAAAATGCTCAACTGCCTTGTTGCTCATTTACAAACATCCTCGCATGTCAATTCCCCTTTTGAATTCAGTACAACGCGCTTGTATGTGTGTTTGTGCGCGTATAGAAAGTAAACATTTTTTATTTTATTATAAAACCGGTTTTTTTATAGTGTCAAGATTTCTCGCTCGATGTTGTTCGCCGCATTTGCTGATCTTCTTACCCATAGCTCCACGCAAAGGACCACTCATAAACCCCCGTCCACAAATGCGCTTTTAGCTCCACATGTCGTTTTTGGGTGAATCATGGAGAACAAAGAAACTGGCCCACCTAAACTGTATTAAAAACAAATAAATGTTTTACTCAGCAAAGATTTGCAAAGACCTCGCCCTATAAAGTCGATTGTTCATTGTCCAACTCTTTTGAGAATCGTGTCCATTGCTGCTGAAAATCCTCGACCCCTCTTAGATAAACAAATGTCCTCCTGGAGGGAACGTTTTTCATCGCACCCTCTATATACATGTATGTGCCGCCTACGCTCGCAGTTGTTGGATGTGCGACATGATTTCCAATTGAATTCCATGGTCATTTTTTTACTGCTGAGAAAATATTTACGTGTCCCGTATGGCACTGCGATTGCGTACTGAGTCGATCGTCGCCCACCATCTGCCCCCAACCACCTGGGGAGGCTGCAGCGTTTCGTCATCAGTCGACGATCTTGGCAGACTGCCTGACGCCGATCAAGGTTTTTCGGCTGAGGCCTTGCTGATGCTGCATCTGCGTGGCCAGGGGTGCAGCGACCAACGCAGAAATCGAAACGAACCTCAGCTGTGACCCGCGCTCATGGGGTCACGAGCGGCGACCATGGTGGGTTTTTTTACTGTAGAAAAACGTCGAAATAACTTTAGGTCGAAGGATTTTGAATGCAGTGGAGAAGGGGATCATCTATAAAGGACGTTCAGGGAAGGGAGGGGTGCGGGGCTTGCGAAAGCCGGACACTGTCGGACAGGGGAGAGGGAGGGGTTCAAGAAAATAAGACGTCCGGATAGTCAGCTGGACTTTACGAATTTTGATACAGAGAGAAATGACTGAAAAATGGGTGAATTATTCCGAGGGTCATTTCAAGATGGCGACCGGACAACGTTATCCCTACCAATCAAGCACCATTTCGGAAGTTACCGTGTGCAAAAAAAAATCAATTATCGCCGTAATGAGCTATAATTACGGTGAGTATAATTCGCCATGGCATAAATTGAGCCATTGCGCGGTATAATTTGTTCGACAAATTAGGAAAATTGCAATGTTAATCGTGATAATTAAGCTTCCTTGCCGTGCCGACGGCTTCGAACTGATTCGGTAAACTACTGTACAACCTTGCCTCCCCCTCCCTCCCATTCCTGCCTTTACATCATGTAATACATGGCGACATCTACACGATGGAAAATTACCAACAAAAATTACTATACAAAAATGGCGCTGAGAGATGAGCATTATTGTATTTTTGTACTTTTTTTTGCAACGCTGTGCCAGTGGCAACCACATGCTACTTTCCAGGTCCTTTAGAGATTTCCTATAATAAAATGGAACCTTGAAACGACCTCGTGGTTGCAATCACCAATTTTTTTTCTTGCGTGTTTTTATACCTGGACGTTTCGAGTGTGATATGGAAATAGGATTTCGTCTATTTATTCCCTCCAATGGTCGTTACGAATGCTTAACCTTGTACGTTTCGATTGGCTCATCTGCATTTGTGTTGCATGGGGGGACCCACGTGTTTCGTTTTGCGACGCAGACTGCTCGGTGCTGGCTGCTTATAAAACGTACCAACGTGATTTATGTTTATTTTGGCGGCCGTAAACTGGGTCGTAAAATAAAAGGGGCAAACGAAACGCCAACGCGTGACCCTGCCGTTGATTTTTTGGCAGCCGTTTGGTGGTTCTCTGTAGCTCCATTTTTCAGCGAATGCCTTCAGAGACCTAACTACATGTAGATCGGCCCATTGCGATACATGTTCATTAGTTTTGGTTTCGTTATTTGGCGTTTTTCGACTTACCAAAAGTCGTTTATTCTGCTTCTCCTTGAAGACTTAACGATTATATTTTACCAATTCATGTATATACGTGTACATTTTGTCAACAACATTTTTAAGGCATGAAATTACACCCTTTACCAATTGACCTTGATGACAGTTTAGGGTTACTAGAGTACTGAATTGAATTGATTTTCAAAGCGTTTTCTCCCGTCTTCAAAAGGCTTTTTGCCATAAAATCTTGCCAGATATCAGAGCCATATATCAAAAACCTTCACCTCAGTTCAATTCAACTCATTAACCTACTGTAGGCAAATAAATGGCATGTGGTGGTGGTGGGGGAGGGGAAATCCATATCATTGCCAAACTGTTTTTCTCACAGTCAAAGGCTATTTATTACAAGACAGCTACGAATCTACCAATCTTGCAAAATCTATGGGGTTCCACGGTGTGCTGTTTTTTTTAAAAGCAATAAACAGGATATTTCGCTAGATGTAATAATACCTTAAGCTGGAAATTCAAAATTGTTCCGTTGTGCCACTGTTGAAATACGTGTGCAATATACATGCATCAAGTGTATTAATAAGTCCCATGCTTAGAACCTTTGATTGTCAATCATGATTGCTACCATACAGTACCTTATAGCAGTTTTATATGCTGGTCTTGTTTTATAATTTTTGTTAAGGTTTTGTTGGGCTCGCTATATATTGTTAATTGTTATTTTCGAATAATCGAATAATTCATTTTTATTTATTTTAACTGACCGAAAACGATGCGACTCTTCGCATACTTTCACAACAGAATTATGAGGAAATAAGTATGCGTCCGTGTGACAGAAATCTGGGTTTTAATCTTCGGATTCATCTCAAATGCTTATCCTCCCTTATCTCGACTTTTTGAAAATTATGAACAAGAATTTCGATAATCATCACGTCCCGGTTTTATCTCCAACCCCCATTTTTAACCAAAACTGTGTCGTAGTTTGACACCGAGCACGCATCTCTTGGGATGAACGCGTGGTTTTGAATAAATGAGGCTGTGGAAATTCCCGGGCCTCGAGTACATGCACCGAGGAGCCATCCAGGGAGTGACCTTGACAATGGGTTTTACCCGGTGACCCCGCACCTGTGACATTACAAACAGTCGCGAGGCGGTCGGGTGTCGTCATACACGGGGATGTTTGGAATTAAATTTCGCCTCTTTTAAAACTGTGGCACGATGGATGATGAGTTGGGTGGTTGGGTGGTGAGCGCTTGACACCCATCGCATACACGGAGCAGCGCCCGGATTTTGAGGCCCAGCAGTGGGGTTTAACAAACAGCCGAAATAAAAATAATTGGCATTCGCGCACCTGATCGAAAATAAGAGAAGGCGAGGAAGAGGTCACCGCGACGACCCATTCCCAACTGGAAGCGAAATGTTTCCCTAATCGCTGCGCCATCTGTGACCAATTCAAATCAGTGCATTATCAACAGTACCAGACACCATCTCCTGAGCCTGATGGAATTGGTTAAATTTGGCAAGTTTTTTAATTTTTTTAAAAGAAATCCAGCCGCTGCCAACTAGCAATTCAATGCAAAAATAGCAGGAGAAAACTACAGTCCCCGAATGAGGGCCACCCTTGCTTACCTCCGTGTGGGTGAGGTGAGCCGACCTGTCTGATAGGCTGAATTTTGTTTTGCAATATCCGGATTGATCAAATTCTACACCACATATCAGCATATGTGTACTGATATACATGTACTGTATTCAGGGGGAACAGCATGACAAGGAGAGAGTTGGGGCGGGGGGGAGGGAGAGCATAGAAGGCACCATACTACCAGATAATTATATTGGTACCTTATTACGTTAACCAATTATGGTACCTAACACAAATTAAACAATTAGTCAAGCCAAAGAAATGATTCGTTATGTACATGAGATGAATTTTAACGATGTATTTACGCTGTTCGCTTAATTTCAAGGGGAGGAGGAGGAGGGGGAGATGGTGATAATAGGGGGTGTCATTAGGAGAATATACACCGATCGTTTAATTCGCCTTATATGGTCTCGCTATTACTACTTTATTTTATTTTTTTCTGATTGACCATTGTCTCACATTGCTAGTTTTTGATGATAAATATGTGCACGTATATCATTACTGGAGGGAAGACAATGTGGGTGTCGAACCTAGGGGAAGTGGTTTTTGGAGGGACGTACAAATCGAAACGGAGGAAATGGACGATCGTCCTCGTCGATTGGCTGATCGGTCATCGTAAAACATTTATTCCGGGAATTTCATGCCTGCACTGACCGATTAAAAAAAAGACAAACAAAAAAAATTATCCCGCATTTCAAGTACTATTAGAAATACAGGAGAGCAAGAGCTACCTGATTATATTATCATTAACAGGTTAATCCAACGTCGTCATACTTTTGTTAGCGTAAACAACTTTTATACGACTTCATTGATATTGGGGAGGTCACATTAAAACCAGTTGGGGCTGCATCTCGCTTTTTATCTGCCATCGCCAAAAATCCCCAGTTTCGCCCAGCATTTTCATCACCACGTAGGCCTATAAACGACGTTTTATTAGGCGTTTCGCGGACGGGCTCCGATTAGTTTAATCGGCGATTAAGAACGGCAGCATTTGGCGCAACCCCCCTTACGTTGCCTCGCCTTCAATGCCAAATCAGGACATTTTCGGGCTTTTTAAGCCTCGTTTTATCCGAAAGAGAAAAAATGCGTCCCGATTAAATACCAATTGTTTCTTATATAATTAGCGATCGTTTTCCAGACGAAAAAGGGAACAAAAATGTTCATAACTGTACGTGCTTTATTAATTAACCCGATAAGTACTAAACGTCACGACCGAAAATGATTAATCGGTCGAGGTAACGGCGATTACAGTTCGGTTTTTTTTTCTCTCTTTCTCACGTAGAAAAACCTATTTCGAGCAACTAGAAATAAATTGCATTAATTGGCACCATTAACTGGGCGAAGAATTTGTCTCGAAAAAAAATGCTGGAAACGTTTCGAAACACGGTCATTTCGTTACTGTAACACACCGTGACCAACAGCCGATTGAAAAAAAACCAATAAAATAAAAAAATAAATTCTTGAATTTCGTTGTGCCAACAGGTGGCGGAGAGAGGGGACGCGGGTAAATTTGGTCAAAATCAAAAGGGTTACTACCGTAAAGACGTTAAAAAGTGACCAAACTAAGCCAACATGGTCATTGTTATTTTTTTTTAATTGGGGGAACGTGTAAATGAAAAAAAAAACGATCGTTTTTCGGCAAAAGAATTTTCTTTCTTCACTGACCCTTAAAACAGGTGAGGATTGCTATCTCCCTTCATAAAGTGTTGAGTGATGCACAATTATAACAGCATTTAAACTGCAAATATAATTATTTGCACGGAATGAATAATAGATGAGAGCTTTTCTCAAATGATCAAGGGTCTCCAGTGAGAGACTGCGATCAAGACTCGAAAGAAACTCAATGCATGGGACTATATTTGAAAAAATTACTTCGCATAGGAAATACTAATTTGGTGGTGGCGTGTGTAATCCACATTACATGTATCTCCTTACCACGTGGCATATCCTTGCTAACAGTATTGTACTGAGTTCAAATGAATTAAATTGAATTTACCAGCGACATTTACTTGAGACCATAAAAAACTGGCACCTCGCTTACATAGGATGCCTCCCATGATGCACTGCAATCACCTTGAATGCGACGTGTCTACGCCTGATTTTGGACAGTGGTTATTCGCGTTGGGAATTCCAACAGATGGTACGTTGATCTAGAATGTGTTCAGGTGTCTCCATGGCATAAGGACCATTTCGATTCTGCCATCAAGTTTTGGTTCTGTTGGAATTATGGTCAAGAGGGCGAAAGGGAGGTGGGAGTAGAGGCATGAAAAAGTTGACTAATTTGGCCTTTTCTTTATGAAGGAGCCCTGCTCCCGCATCAACCTCCCCAAACAAAATGTTCAAGTGTTGTATGTGTATACACGTGTATTAAAGTTGTGACACGCACGTCCCATTTCTGTGTTCCTCGCAGCTCTACTCTCGATGGCGACTTGACCGCTCTCTGCAGCGTGGCGTCCGTGAATAATTGAGGCCATCGAGTGCAATCGGTAAACAACAGAAAGTACTCGCGAGAGCCGAGAGATATACAGTAGAGACTGCTTGGCGCCTCCAAGGGCGCCCACGCCTAATAAACAATAAATCTCATTTCGATTGAATTCGGGCGCCGGAAGACCTCATTCACCAGACAGCTTGGCGCCAATTTACACCAATTCGCGTGGCGCCTATAGGTCTTACTATAGTTACCAGTACATGGACGCTCGGTATTTTGCTTCTGGTCCCATTCTCGTCCTTCTGTTTCTTCTTCTTGTTATTTTTGGGTGGAGCGAATATCCAGCGTAGTTTTTCTGCTCTTTTTTCTTTAATCTATTTTTTAAGAAGAATTTTAATGAAAACGGAAAGGGGGATTGGGGAGCGCCTGCTGCTGAGGGGACAATTACTGTATGTATACGCAATGCTGTCGATAAGAAATGGATAAAAAGACACTCGGGGAGAAACACACACTGGACGTGAAGGAGTTGTGCAATTGTTTTTTTGCAACTCTCTTAATTGCTACCTTTTATCTGGTTATTTTTTTATTTAATTTTTTCCCAAATTGGTTTCCCCCTTGGGTCATCATTTCGATTCCGATTGGAAAATACGCTCCCTCGGCCTCGAAACGATCCGATTTAGCCTACATTTCTGATCGATGGAAACGCCTGGCTCAATGTCCGTATCATCGCGAGATGTTGTCCGTATTAGGAATTTCAACAAGTTACATATGTATTAATTATCATATCGTCCCTAACACTGTGCAAACATACATATGGGTTCGTCAAACCGAATTATTTTGTATCTATTTGGTACATACATGGTAAGAAATTGCTGTACTGGAATTGAAAACCACATAATATATTCTTTACTGCCACGTTAATAAAATAATTTGAATGCGACGATTTGAATAGCTTAAATATAATTTCATGACATATCCATGTTGAATTAATGTGAGATTCTCTCTCGATGTAACAATGTGCGTGTTTTGAATTTGTTTTCCAATAATTTTAGAATCAACTCAATGCTCTGCATAGAGCATAAAATATATGTTTGTTTAATTGAATTTTTGATAGCTTATGATGTGATATTCAATGTAAAAATGATAGGTACTAATTTCTAATCTGTCTTACAATGTAGAAAACATTCTCCCTTGATTATGCGTTATTCTCAATACAGCCTATAAAATAATTTGGGTTGATGGATTACACCCCTCCCCCTTGCATAGGGCATATCTTGCTGACAGTAGGGTACTGGCAATTGTAAGTTGAATTGAAAATTGAATCGAAGTGCTACCAGGGCTGTCTTTTTACAGATTCCTATTATTGCAAGTACATGCATGCACAGTATGTAGAATCATCTTGCGAAAAAACAAACGAAACACGACTTTTCATTTTTCCAATTACGGTTAATTTCATTTTCGGCTTTCTGTTTATGTTCCGCTAGCGCAAATTCCGTCAAAAAATATTTCCGAAATTGTTTTCTGACCGCATTCCGAATATAGGTTAAATTTGTTCGCCAGCACCTCCCCGCTGCCTCACCCACCCATCCCCTCATTACCACCCATTCCCTATATTTATTTTCCTTCATATTTCACTGACTTTTTCGTACGTTCGGCACACCGTCTAATAATTCCACCCTCGCCGCACTCCTGTCCACTCCCTCCGCTTATTTAATGCTTCAGGTGGTGGGGGAGTGGGAGGGGGGGGGGCTTTGCGAGGTGCACGCCGTACTTACACAGAACGCGTTTTTGGTTGCACACCTGGCCGATTTACATTATTTTATTTTTTCTTTCACCCTGAAGTGGGACGATTGTTTCCCACGTGTTTTCTCCAATGCGCCAGCTTGTTTTTAGTGGCGGCCTGCAGTCTCTCACAGCGACTGATTTTTTTTCTAATTTTTTTTTCTTTATACTTTTCCTCTCCCCCCGCGTGTTTGTATGTGTATATTGCGCGTATACCCTTGCATGTTTGCTGACTTTGGGTTTTTTTCCCCTCTCCCCCAAATGGGACAGTGGGGCCTACTTCGCATTCCTAACCGCTATTTACTAACCTGTAATTTCGCTTTATTTCCACTTTCTGCATTCGCACGCACCTTTTTTTTCTTCTTCTGCTATTTCTTCCCCACTCCATTTTACTCCACTCGGGTTTCTTCTTATCGCCTCCTTCATCTTTCGCACCCGTAAATTTTCGGGTTTTTCAGTCGTAATGGACGTGCGTTTATAGCTTTGCAACGATCAAATGCTTGTCCTGGAATTTGCGAAATTTCATTCGATTCTAACGAATAGAACAGCCGCGAATGGAACGAATGGAACGTACGTCACGAGCGAGCACGCGCAGTGAATCACGTGCCCGAAAAAAAAATGGCTGTTGGCTGTAGTTTTTTCAGTTTAATCCATTGTTGGAGTCATTCCACACCTGCTATAGTGGTGAGGTAACCAGACTGTATGGCACATAGACCGTTTATGGAAAACTGCGAATAAAAAACAATATTTTCATAAAGTACTCGTTTCTGTTTTCCAGATTAAACGCCAGTGCTGTACAATGTTCGGACTTGTTTCTAAATTGTTCCATTCCAATTAAGGATGGCACGGGGACCCACTCCTTTTTAAGGTCAATATCACTGGGTCTCAGCATGGGCATTTCTAATCTGGGTTAGGGGTGTCTCAGGGGCTTTTTCGTGTCCTTCTTGGTGACCACCACAAACAATTACGCTGTCCGCATCCGATGGTCAGTTAACGGGCCCCCTCTTCACGAGTCTCACTTAAATTGGAAAGTGACCGTTGAAAGAAACGCCCTTCGGTCCGGCATTCATGCTCGTCGATTTCATGAATGGTCAATCAAAGTTTCTTCATCGCCTTTTTTTACGCTCAGTGGTCATCCTTTGGGCCGGTTAAGGTCAACAACAATGGACTCGCGCTCCCCTCGGACCGGGCACCGAAACTCTCTCGTGGGGTAGCACCGAAACTGCTCTCAAATTGCGGTGGATGGCAATGATAATCATACGTGTAATTGAAAGCTACTTCAATTCAATTCAACTCAGTACCCTGCAGTCAGCAAAGAAATCACATGTGGTAAGAGTGAGTGTAATCCATCAACCCAAGGTATTTTTTATTATTATTCAACTTGATGGTCACCATCACCATTGCTAAAATAAATTGATGTTAGGTTAGGGCTATCTTTTGGAAGAGAATTCCAAGGTCTGATGGCACGCAAGAAATAAGACCTATGATATGGATCCCAACGGATTGCTCGGATTTCTATAAATGAACGAAGATTTCAGCGGTTTGGGATCATTATATGATCTCATAGCTGCCAAACTCTATATCAAAACGAATTTTTAACGTTTTCTGTAAAGTTGATTTTTTGAATTTCGGCCAGCTTTTCGGTGCAAACGCTACACTGTACGCAGTCCTGTTTTCATGAGTTCTGTCAAAAGATTCGGACATTTCTGATTATGTTCATCTAACTTTAGTTTTTCTGCATGAACATGTATTTATGGCGTGCTGGGAATGTTTCAATATTGTTCGAATGCAATTTGAACATTTCGAAATTGGCGCCATCTGAGGCGATGGAGCTAGAATATTTCCAGAAGATTTTATTTTTTCAAGAGCGCCGTTACTGACGTGTGTCTGCGCAATGCGCATGCTCATCGACCAATCCTAGAATCGAACGAAGCAATTTTCAAAACTGGCGTAGTGTTCGAGTGCGGTGAAATCGCTTTGGTTACGTTTTTGTTTCTGATTTTGTTGGCGATTTCTCACTGCAATTAAATTTCGTTCTCTTCGCGCGATGAGTTTTCTAGACTCTGATTCGTCTGATGAGGAACAGAAGCGCTCGCTTCTGCCTTCAGCATTAAAATTGAAAATCGATTGGTATGTATATCTGATCCTGGAATTCCATTGATTCAAGTTGTAATTGGTGCTTTTTGGCTTACCGATTTATTGCCATTCTTTACCGTAAAACAATTCAGGTTTGCCTTTCCTGGTTTTGTCTCGAATACGATTGGAATCACATCTCTCCCAGGTAAGGTTTGTTTGCTAGCGTAAAGCTTTATTGACGTTTTTGATGCGGACACCCCTTTACAAGAAGACAACCTTCTGATTGTATTTTCACCAAAATGTGTATCTCCTCTGTATCTTTTGCCAACTCTTTGGCGTAAAATAAATAT